>JAFLJL010001899.1:0-25566 GCA_018398815.1 Conus ventricosus | reverse complement strand
TTTTCCCTTTTTGGTTTTTTTATTTTTTGGGCCCTTTTGGTTTTTTTTTTTTCCAATTCCCCTTGGTTTTCCTTTTCCTTTCCAGGGCCACTTTTTCAAACTGGCCGTGTGACGTTGTTTTCGTTTTATTTCTTTATAAAAAAAGCTTCCTTAATCTTGCCCTTGCTGTTTTTGTTGAAGTGAAACTTCTTGGTCTGACCCTCACTCTTGGGCACAAAAGGTGGTGGTCTGATGCACGTCAGCACCCCCCTCCGCTCACATCCGCCCCTGTGCCTAAATTTCCTCTGATGCAGTGTGGTCGATTAGTCTCCGTGACCCTGGTCGGGGTCTCCAGGGGTATGCGGATGCGCTTTTTGAGGGGGCGTATGTTCTGTCACCGGGTTCAATGCGCTTGGTTCAAAGCGTTTTCCCTTCCCATCTCTTCCAAATCCAGTGCCCCGGCAGTTTGACTGTGCTTAAGTCGCTTAGCAAATTCTTCAAAATCGTGAGACGGGGGAAAAAAGTAAAAATTGTTCGCGGCGCCAACCACCGGGTTTTTGTTCTGTTTGGCCCACGGTCGGGGATCTGAAAAACCTGAGTGTTTTGGGGGGGCCCCCAAGGGGCTTTTTACGAAAGCGTGGGAAATAGGAAATTTCACACTCTTTGGTTTTCTGTACGCGCCAAAAACTGACCCAAAGTTTTTCCAAAGGTGCACCAGGGAGGGGGTTTTACACCCCAGAAAGCGGGTTTTTCTTTGTCCCCCAAAATCTGTGGGGGGCTTTTCTGCGGGTTTTTTAACCATACAGTTTTTACACATACAGAACGCTCGCACGTTCGCGGGGCGCCCGGGCGCGGGCCGCCCCCACAGCGCACCACACCCCCACAACACCACACACACCTTGCGCACCGGGTGCAACATGGGACTACAATATGTACAAAAAGGAAAAACTTAGTCAATACCCTCTTATTTTATTAAAAATTTTGATGTGGGGTTTTGGGATGAAAATTTTTTAAAAGCCCCGACTAAAGGAAAAAAACAAAAAAAACAAGACCCGGCTTGACGAAAAAACTGCGCAACCCCAAATTTAGTGTGTGTGGTGTGTGTGTGTGTGTGTGTGGTATGTGTTGGGGTGTGGTGGTGTGGTGTGTGTGTGTGGTTTGTTGGGTGTGTCGGAGAGAGGGGGGGAGGGGGGGGGAGGGGGGGGGGGGGGGGGCGGAAAGGAGGAGGAGGGGTTGGGTAAAAGGGGGGGGGGGGGGAAAAACATGCCAAAAATTTTTTTAAAATTTTGGGGGGGGAAAAAAACGAAGTGTCCCCCGGGGGAGAAAATGGAGAGGGGAAGGGAGGTGGGGGTGGGGGGGAGAGGGGGGCTCCTGGAAGGGGGAGGGGGGTTGGGGGTGGGGGAAGTGTTGGGGGAAAATCCCAGACATGAACGGATCCTTTACCCCAAAAAAAATGATGAGGAGGAAGGGAGAGGGAGGAGAGTGGAGGTGGGGGGAAGGTGTTTTAAAAAACTATATGAAGAATTGAATGCAAAATAGCTTTGTCTTGTTCAAATCAATAAAGCAGATAGAAGAAAAATGTTTCCTTTTCAATGGCTTTGCATCAAAACTGCCCATTTCCTTCTCCTCCCCTTTCTCCCCTCTCCTTCTTTCTCCCTCTCTCTCTCTCCTCTCTCTCTCTCTCTCTTTTCTCTCTTCTCTCTCTCTCTCTCTTTTCCCCACACACACCACACACACACTCTCTCTCTTCTCTCTCTCACACACACACACACACACAAAACCTCTCTCTCTCTCTCTTCACCAACAACACAACACCACACACACACACACCACACCCCCAACACACACACACTAAAAATTAATTAACGGACACCAAAAAAGGTCAGGCGGGGAGAGGGAGAGGGGGAGAGGAGAGGAGAGGAGAGAGGAGAGAGAGAGAGGAGAGGAGGGGAAGGAGGAGAGGAAGGAGGAGAGGAGGGGAAAAAATGAACTGAAACTACG
Organism: Conus ventricosus; assembly: GCA_018398815.1. Classification (NCBI taxonomy): domain Eukaryota; kingdom Metazoa; phylum Mollusca; class Gastropoda; order Neogastropoda; family Conidae; genus Conus; species Conus ventricosus. Next base: position 23,586 of record JAFLJL010001899.1, on the reverse strand, counting down.
GAGCTTTGACTCACAAAACAAAAAAGATATCACCACACACACACACCACACCCACACACACCACCCACACCACACACCCCAAACACACACAACCAAAAAATAACACGGACAGGGCATAGGGAATGGGGTGGGTCGGGGAAGGGGGGAGGGGAGGGAGAGAGAAAGAGAGAGAGGGGGGGGGGGGGGGGAAAAAGGAGAGGAGAGAGAGGAGAGAGAGACGAGAGGGGGAGAGAGAGAGAGAAAAGGGAATTGAAATGACGTGATGCTTACTTAACAGAACAAAACAGATCACCACAACCCACACAAACACACACACACACAAAACCCACACAACACTGACTCCCCCCACCCAACAAACCCCCCCCCCAACCCCCCACACACACACACAAACGCACACACACACACACACACGACGCACGCACGCCGCAGCCCCCGCACGCCGCCCAAAACACACCCCATGTGACTCACCCCCCTTGAGGTAAAGCGGTTGTGTGTCAATATCCACTTCTCTCCAAAACTTTTTTCATATCACTTTAACACAACACAAACGTCTTGTTGGCACATGTCCGTGGTGTGTCCTACACTCTCAGATCAGCGGCTTGTGTTACAGAATAGTGTGACACTGCAGGGCTTTTGCTGTTGTCCCTCTCCTTTTAAAAACCGCCCCCCCCCCCAACCCCCGCCCCCCCCCCCAACCTTTAACTGAAGTACCTTTGCCCGTTAAAAAAAAAAATCTAAACAAAACTATTTTTTGATTTTCGTGTTTACTTCACCAGTAATAATTTTAAAAACCCAAATTTTACATTAAAAGCATAATCTTGGAAAAAAAAAAGGTCAATATTTTATATTAATAAAACCCATTAAAAAACAGCTTTTCAACTTTTTAAATAACATATGTCAACAAAGAACATTATAATGCCTTACTTCTATGGGATTTTAGACACAATTTTTTGTGTCAATTTGGATGTTTAGTATCTTTTTCTTTTCAACAAATCTTACGTTAATAAATTTTTTCATACCTGTCTCCCTCTCGCTCGAAATGATATCTGCAAAAGTCTGCCGGGAATATACGAATTTTGTTCAGTGACAAAAATATAAAGATTTTTGGGAAAGAAGTCCAAATGCAATTACAAAACGTTTCCCCAAACATGCGGTTTTTTTTTTTTCTCACTGGTGGCAGAAAAATTTAAATTTAAAGATTACGTTTTTTTCGAAGCAACACTCAAACATGTTACCCTGATTTGTTTTTACTTTCTTTTAAATCTTTTAGCCTTTTCCCACCATTCTAAACAAAACCTTTAAACGCCCAAATGTACTTTGGGGAAAATGACCATTTTGTTCCCATAACCCTTTTGGGCCACCCTCTTCTCCTCTTCCCTCTCTTCTTCTCTCTCAAAAACCCCCCCAACACCACAAAAAATCAAAAAACACCCAAATTATACCAACAACACATTTTAATTTAAATTTTTGCCGATAAAAATTGTAGTAGTGTTTGGAAATGAAGTATTTTTATAATTTTGAAAATTGTTTATTATTACGTTGGGCCTACTCCTTTTTTTTACTTTTTACAGTATGAAAATTTTGCTTGTAGAAAATTATGTTTCTACTTTCCCTTTTTTAGGCCCCTATTTTCTTACATGCAACCATAGTAATAAAAAATGTGAACAATGAAGAAATTTATATATGTTATAACAGTGAAAATACGACCCTTTAACTGCTAACTTTTCTTCACAAGATGTTCCAATGTTTGACCAAAGTTTCGCCCTGTAGGGGTACATCTTTGGTTTTGCCCCTTCGGTTACAAGACATCACCCAAAAGACGCCCGCGCTAGGGTTAGGTTTTCCGGTCGCAAAGTTCTGTCAGAAAGTTTTAAAAAACCCTGCTTAATTATGGGGGGACTACAGAGGATGAAATGCCCGTTTTTGTCCATTCAGTATCACTAGCATTTCTGACAAAAAGAAAATTTTAAAATTTTAAAAAAACTGTAATAAATAACTTGTGATGTTCACCCGTCTGAAGCGTCCAAAAACAAAGCGTGTTCGTGAGGAAGATCGCGCGTTGGTCAGTGCGGTGGGTGATCGTTACGGGCCTAGTGGGTCAAAAGGGAAACTTGAATGAACTAAATGCTGTGGGTGTTGGGTTGGCGGGCCGTGGGCCCCCCGATGTCTTATTTCCCGTGTTTTATCCCTTTTGGCGTTAAACTCACCTGTATTGTAAGCCCTTTGCTCCTCTTCTGTCCAGACAGTTGTACTTGTGGTGAAACCCTCTTTTTTTCTCCCTGATTATTTGTGGGAGCGTAGCATTGGATGAGTTCGCTTGATGTTCTTTTCTTTGGGGCAAAAATTGGGCTGTGGGTGGGGTTCTAGATTCCCAGCCATAAGGCCCGCTGTGCCTCCATGTCGCATCAGGGGGCCCCGCCCTTTTGTATGGGGGCTCCCTCCCCTGTGTGTCCCCCAGACAGCAGCAGTCCCCCGTGAAAGTTTTTAAATGTCTGTCTGTACCCCTTGTCACTCAGTGAGGCTCCTATCTTGTAGATCTTTATCTCTTTGCATCTGGGTGGGTCGCCAGCTTCGTACTGTCCTGATGTTCCAAGTGGTTTTCCTTGTTGTTCCTGTGGGTCGAAGGGGAGTCGGTCTTGCAGTTTCCTCGGGTGGCCTTTCGGGGGTTTTGAGGTACCAACCCCACACCTGACAAAGGGGGAGGGCCCTGTGGAGAAAGGCAAGTCGGGGACCCCCGATGCTAAAGGAAATCAATAAAAAAAAACATCTGCAGTGTTTCAGTGTGCAAGATGAAAAGGAAAAGATGTTACGCCAAAAGGTTTTCCCAAGTAGCCCTGCTCAGACCCGTTGTCTGTAATAAGATTAACGGCCAGAGTCGCTTCTATTAAGGCCAGACAGGGGCCCAGGGGTGTTCTAAACAGTGGAGGAGAGGCAAAAAACCTGTTAACAAGAACCGTTGCTATTTTGAAAGACACTTTTCCCTTTCACGTCAGAACCCAACCCAACAACCAACAAGAAAAAAAAAAAGAAACAAAAAAAATAGAATGTAGGTCAAATGGTTAATACACAATCGTTGTGAACATCACTGAATACAATTCATGTTAGACGGACAAAAGAAAATTTGAACATTTCACAAACATATTTCGGAAATGAGTTTAACCAAAACCCCCACACCCCACCACACACACACACACACACACACCCACACACACCAACCCACAGGTCAATACTGCACAAAAAAATAGTATCAGTCCACGAGATCTGCCCCGGCGAAAAATTTTGTAACATCCCAAAATCTATCCTCCCTTTGCCAAAATAATCCAAACCAAACCCTGTGATTTCGGGGAAAAGTGTTGTGAGAAATCCAGTCCCTCACTTTTCCATGGAAGGGGGCTTCAGCTTTTATGGTCAACCCTCATGGGCCCGAAGGTGGCTTTGGACAGCGAGTCTGGTGTAATACATGCCGTTCAGGGAAGCTTACGGTCTAAGCTTTTTTTCATCCTCATCATCACCACATCATCATCTTTATCATCTCTTCTATCATCTCATCCAAACATATCATTCACCAACCACATATCTATCCTTTTTCTTCTTCTTTTCTTCTTCTTCTTCTTCTTCTTTTTCTTTTTTTTTTTTCTTTTCTTCTTTTCTTCGTCTTTTCGTCTTCTCCTTCTTCTTCTTTTTCCCCAGCAGCGCGCGCAGCACAGCAACACAGCGGAGCATCAAAACAACGCATCAGCGTCACCATTATCACCATTATCTTTATATTATCGTCATTTTATTGTTTCCATTGTGATCATAAAAATTTGATTATTAAAAACAAAATGCAAGAGTTATTGTGATCGGTCTGATTGTTGATGGGATGATGGGGTTACAACTCAATCAATCAATCATCATCATAATCAGCAACGCAGTTGCAGCCCCAGCAACAGTGCAGAAGCACTGTCGTCGTTATCATAGTCATTACTGCAACAATTACAAAGTATGTAACAAAAATAGCAGGTGCACTATCATTAAGTATGATGGTGATGTATCATGTAATAATTAAAACTACCACCACCACTGCCATTACTACCACTATCGCACCACCCTCATCATCAGTATCATCATCATTGTCACACTCATCATCATCATCATCATCATCATCATCATCATCATCATCATCATCATCATCACCACCACCACCACCACCTTTAAAACGATTACAATCATGATCATTATCATATCATTTGTGATTGTCAATCGTGTAATTGCAAGTGTTATCATCACCGGTATGATGGTGATGTATTTTAAATGTAATTTTAAAAGACTACTGTCACCACTGCCTTACCACCACTATCACATCATCATCATAAACATCATCATCATCATCACATCATATCATAAATCATTGTCACACTCTAAATAAACACCATTAACAATTACCATCACAATCATTATCATATAATTTGTGATAGTCATCATGTATTAGCAGTTTTCTTTCAAAATCGTTTGATACTGACAAAGATCGTGCGAACTGTTTATAACAGTATCCTCCAGGGGAGCACTCTATACGTTTAGTCCACAACGAATGTTGAGGATCACCACTGTTGCCCTTTCTGGTTTTATGCACGCACCACAAAGAAACTCATGTCAGTCATACAGACAGTAGTTTCCCTGTAATAACATGTTGAAAATCTCAGCTGACTGATTCTTGGCTGGCCTTGTGTACAATAAACACAAACATCTTCATATCAATAACACATGCCAAAACTTTTCAGGCAACAACAATGTTTAAAGTCACTCTTACAATATCCTGGTGGTTTTTTTGCATGTCATCACAGAGTTTTCATTCTATACACAACACTGTTTTTCAGACAACAACTGATGTTGAAAATTTTCCTCTTGATTGTTTTGCTGGCTTTGTCTATAATACCAAAAACATTTTCACACCAATGCCACAAAATAATTAGTTTTCAGGCCACAACCTACGTTGAAAATCACGGGTTATGAACTTGCTGACTTTGTGTATGACACAACAGACATCTCCACATCAATTTTACAAATAACTTCGCCCCCCCCTTCCTGAGCAAGAATAACTGAACACATCACCGCGTCTTTCTCAATGGACAGGATACACACTGAACAGGATACGTTTGAATCCCACGTCCAAACCGTGGGTCACAATTTTAACATAATGGCTGTGTGGGTCAGCATTCTTCATTCAATGCTAGGCTTCCATTTTTCTACCCTCCCCCACACCCAACCCTGCACCCCCACCCCCGCCCACCCCCTATCCCCCAACCCTGACCCAAAACAGCCTGCCTGGAGGATTCTGTTCTTAAACATGTGTAGGGGAGAGAATGTAAATATATGGGTTCAAGCTCACCCATCTTATTTTGCACGAAAACCCCCCTTTTCACAACAAATCACGTCCTTCTCATGTCACTTTTGGCCAAATTAACACCTGTTTTCTAAACAAAATTAGCATGCAAAAACCTCCAAAAATCGACGTAATCGTTAATTTAAAATGGGGGGCTTACGTGCAAGATAAGATTTGGTGATCGTGAAACCCGAATATTACATTCTCTCCAGGGGCATAAAAATTAAGGGGTTGCAGTACGCTCTCTACTTCCAACACTATTAATAAATCAGAACGCGCATATTTACATTCTCTTAAGTTAAGAACTTGGGGTGATTTTGGGGTGACTTGGGGCGACTTGGGTGAAGGTGTCAAACGTGCTAAAGTGGATGGAGGTGTCAGGGAAATGTCAAGTGGAACTGGTAGGACCACTCTTGAGATCTGCAATGCGCCCTGCCAACCAATCAATACTCGACAACTGCTGCTAGCGGGAGAGAGCGGAAAAAACCTAGGCTCAAAATATACCTCAGCTGCCTTTATTGATCGTTTGGCAGAGCGCATTGCAGGGTGTGTTACAGGCCCATGCCGCGGCTTACTTATTTTTTAATTGTCGTTTTTATTTGAGTTTAAAAATGAAGCTCGAAGTAGCTACAGAGCTTATTAATATATTTTGAGGAGTTGGAGAGGGAGGCTGATAGAGAAGAGTCAAAGGGCAGGTTTGAAGAATTAATTACTAATCTTTTTGAACGCATAAATATGCGAGAAAGCGTGAAGCAGGCCATCAGTAAAATACCAGATTCTTGGCCCCAGCCAGTTATAAAGTTGTTTGCTATTTTAGTTGATAATATGGTCCTGAAGATGTTAATCTGACTGTTTCTACTAGCCCTGAGGAGTAGCTATTTGCTTTAATGAAGATCAGGTTTTACGATTAGAAAAGACTATGAGTAACAGCTGAATTTACAATTATTTTTTTAATTCATTTTAGATTTTAAAATGGCTTTCCAAACTCAGTGAATCTGATTTAAAGAATTGTAATGAACTATTTGACGAAACAATGAAAGTATTAAACATTGATTTTAGTGAATTTGGTTTTGAGAATGATGTAAACAATATAATAAAAGATCATAGTGAACTATTTGACGAAGCAATCAAAGTGATGAATATTGACTGTAGTGATTCAGAAAAAGCTAAAATATGGCGGGCGTTATTGTAAGGTTAACGTGTCTTGAAGTGTTACAACGCTTGGGCGAAGAATAAAAGGCGTGTTTATTTACATTTATTTTTTTTAATTTACGTAAATATTTGAGTTAAAACAATGAGCCTCACAAGTGTGTCTGAGTTTGAAAAACTGCCGGCCAGCGCACTGGTGAAAGGTAGTGACAAACAATTAAGGAATATGTTTAGTGAAGTAGACATGGACATCATTAACCCCTCAAATGTTCATGAAAGCGTGACACACGCTATCTCTAAAATCCCAGAGCTCTTCAAACTGACCCACCAGCAAAAAGTGTTGTTAACCATTCTGAATAATTATGTAACCCGATGTCAGTAACATGAAGTCTGGGTTTCAACTAAACAGAAAGAAGTTCTCAGCTATCGCGACTTTAACTTGACTGGCTGATTACATGCTTACACAGTTTAACCATGCAAGTGAGGAGGCTCAACTAAGGGGGTCTGGTTGGTCTGAAGGAACAGTCCTTGAAATCAAATTAAAACAAGCAAAATATTATCCCATAGTTGGCAATTCTTACCTTCCTCTTCCAAGAGAGTTAGTTTTAAACGAGCAGTCTTAAACATACAAAACCTGACAGCATGTGTTTTATGTGGTGCGTTTTAGCGCATTTACATCCTGTTAAAAAGAAGCAGAAAGAGTCTCTAATTATAAACAATACAAACGTGAGCTGAACTTTGATAACATAAACTTTCCAGTAAGTATAGACAGCATATTTCAGTTTGAAGAACAAACAAACCAATCACTGTAAACGTATACACATGGTCAGTAGAAGCCATCTAGTGCCTCTAAGGGTTTCTCCCAACGCTCCTACTTTAGGTGAACACTTAAGAATCATGTAGACTTGATGCTGTTTGCAGATAGGACAAAGAGCCATTATGTATTAATCAGAACAATAAGCAGACTGTTAGCCTATACGTCCAAAGGATAAATCTTAAACAAGAGCTTTGTAGAAGATGTTTGGTTTAGAATTCCTACTATAGAAGCAGCCAACAACCATAAGATTCATTGTAAAATTGTTGTAGACTGTGAACCAAACTCCTCACACCTAAAACCAGGGTCTAAAGTTAGTTTTAAGAATGTACGCAAAATGCAAATGAGCCATACGTGGTTTATGCTGACTTTGAATCAATCTTGCCACAGTAACTACGGCCCTCAACAAGAACAAAAAACAACCTTATTAACCACCATCAGATCTGTTCTTATGCGTTTATTGTTGTTAGGTCAGATGGGGCACACACACACCCGAGATTTACAGAGGTCCCAATGCAGCTAATCGTTTTTTACAACACATGAAACTAGTTCGTAATTACTACTCCAAACCAACTAAATCTTTCAGACATTGTTATGACTCTGAAGACCAAGAACGCTATGACTCAGCCACTCACTGCTGGATATGTAATAAAGAATTATTAGGCGACACAGTGAGAGACCACGATCACATTACTGGCAAATTTAGAGGGGCCGCGCACAGCAAGTGCAATCTTCAGCTTAAGGTTGACCCAAAAAATGGAACTGCCTATCTTCTTTCATGACTTAAGAGCTACGATTCTCATTTCATCATGCAAGCAGTGACTTCTGAATATAAGAGGGTTAACCTGCATTGCACAGTCTTCAGAAAAGTACATGACTTTTACTCTTGACTGTTTATCCTTTTATAACTCTGCCCAGCATCTGATGGCTAGTTTGAATAAATTAGCGGGATCTCTACAAGACTTTCCAATCACTAAACAATATTTTGACCCATCTTTAGTACGTAAAGGTGTTACCCCTATGAATACATGAACTCGTGGGATAGGTTTGATGAAGACTCGCTTCCTCCTAAAGGCGCTTTCTTTTCTAGTCTTAGAGGCAAAGACATAACTGACTCTGATATGAATACGCTCAAAAGGCCTGGACAGAATTGCACTGTCAAACAATGGGCGATTATCATGATTACTATCTAATGGCTGACGTGTGTCTATTGGCAGACGTCTTTCAGAATTACAGATCTACATGCATGAAACATTACAGCTTAGATCATCACATTACATCTCTGCCCCAGGCCTTTCTTGGGATGCTTTCTTAAAGTCTACAAACATCCAGATTGACTTAATTTCTGATCTACCCACACTTCAGATGATTGAAGACGGCCTAAGGGGAGTTATTAGCATGGCCTCACATCCTTACTGTAAGCCAACAACAAGTATTTAGACGACCATTATCCCACTAAACCGTCCAACTATCTAATGTACTTAGACGCCAACAATCTGTATGGAGGGCCATGAGTCAACCACTTCCACTGAGAAATTTTACAATGATAAAAGGGCCTCATGATGTTAATATTGTGTTAGGAATGCTGTCAGAGCTTCCGCCTGATAATCCAATAGGACTAATCTAGAAGTAGACTTAGAATATCCTAAGAATACACGATTTCCACAACGATTACCCCCTAGCCGCAGAAAGATTAAAGATGAGTCCCATCGAACCTCCTAATCTTGTGCCTAATCTTGGCCACAAAACTAAATATGTCTGCCATTACAGACTCCTAAAGTTTTACTTAAAGCACGGGCTGAAACTAAGAGCTGTTCACAGAATAATTACCTGTGATCAAGAGCCTTTTATGAGGCCATACATCAAGAAGAATACTGATCTTAGAACCCAAGCCACTGAGGCTTCAGAAAAAGACTTCTTTAAACTGATGAACAACAGCTGTTTTGGCAAAACATGGAGAACCCACACAAACGCAAAGATGTGAAATTAGTTATAAACGAACAAAGAGCAATTAAGCTGGTCTCTAAACTAACTATCAAGACTTTAGAAGATTTAACGACAGCCTGGTTGGCATTATGATGAAGAAAAAGGATATTACGTTGGACAAGCCAGTGTTTTATCGGCTTTACCGTATTTGAGTTGTCAAAGTTATTAATGCTAGAATTTCTGTACGATTACTTTAAACACTGTACCCAGAAGCAAGAGTCCTTTACACAGACACTGACTCTTTTATTCTAGACGTCCCAACTGAGACTCTTATAAGGATTTAGAAACAGAAGTGGCTAAAGGAGTTGATGGGCGGTACGACACATGCGACTATCCTAAAGACAGTCCTTTACATTCAACTGTAAACAAGAAAGTGATTGGAAAGATGAAGGATGAACTTAATGGGACAGTATATCAAAGAATATGTTGGTTTGCGGTCGAAGATGTATAGCGTTGCTAGCCAGACTTCTGTAATGAAGAGGCTAAGGGCATAAGTAAAGAAGTTGTAAAAAAAAATATAACTCACGATAACTACAAGCAAGCTCTCTTTGAAAACAAAGTATTTCATCACACAAATGTTAATCTGCGCTCTACTCTTCATCAAGTTAAACACAACTGCTGTTAACAAAAAAATCACTAGCCTCTAACAATAACAGAGAACTTACGTCAATCCTGAGTTTTTCATATGCTGTAGGGCATTGGAGAACTTTAAAAGATTAACTTGACTGACTTGGCTTGTACTTAACTTAAGAACCTAACTAGTACTTACTTAAGAACCTAACTAGTACTTACTTAAGAACCTAACTAGTACTTTCTATAACTTATAATTTACTTGTACTTAACTTGTAATTTTACTTGCACTTAACTTAAAAAGTACTTTCTATAACTAACTTAACTTGTACTTATCTAGTTTCTATCTAGTTTCATTAAAAAAACTATTCATAGAAAATGGGTCTACAGTGGGAGGTTGCACTTTTTTTTGCAGAAGCTGGTTCTTCTTCTTTTACTGTGGGGGCTTGTGACTTTGTTGCTAGGTATGGTGTTAGGTATTTGTATGCTAAAAACCCACCAACAACAGCAGCTCCCAATACATAATAATACATCTTATCGTGTGATTGTGTTGTTGTTAATTGTGTTGTTGTTAGCAGCGATGTTGTATTACTATCTAACAATTTTTGTTTTGCTGATTGGTTTGCTTTTTGCAGTCTGTTCCATTCAGCTAGTTTACGCCCGGCCTCAACACGTCCAGGATTTTAGACTTAGTAACACTAACTCACTTGTGGTACATTCACTTGTGGTACATTCACTTGTGGTACATTCTGCTCCTGCGGACTGTCCTGCGGCGTCTTGTCGCTCATTTTTTTTTATTGCGATTAAATTTAATATGATCAAAATTAATATGATTAAAAGTAATTAATCCCTGATGAATGGACATAACATAGTCCCAAATCTGTAATACATGTCACATGCAAGAGTTTCTAGGGACTTGTTTAAAACCGGATCTTGTGATAAGTCATATTTTAAATCTTCTTCTGAATCAACCGGCGCCATCTTACTTACTAACTTAGCATATAGACTAATCATTGTCTGACCCACTGATTAACCATTTTTTTACCCTAACTGCGCTTCGTACCTAGCGTAGTACTTCTCAACGTCTGAAGTAGACAGTTGCTGAATCTGTTCGACACTTAGTTCAGTGCCTAAATACTGTTTAGTTTTTCCACACGCAGCTAGAGGTATAATCTTTCTTTATGGCAGTGGTCTGCTGAGTAGCCTACGGAGTAGTCTGCTTGCTCCTCACACTTTAATAGTTCGTCACAATCCATTTAAAAGCAATAAAAAATAATATAATACTTTTAAAACCATGAGTTTAACGCTGGTTAATTATGCAGTGCCTATCGTTGGTGTTATAGTCTATTCAACCTTGCAAAATGTTTGTTAAGAATAAAAACCCCCAACAGTGAAAGATAGAAGATTCGCCAAAACTAGTTGCAACCTTATTTTTAGCTTTAACAACAAAAGATTATCGGATTAAAAAGCACATAGACAGTCTTTCGTATTATGATTATTTTTATTATTTTTTTAGTTAATAAAAAGATGAGTGAAAAAAAGTTATCAATACGATTTACCATTCTGCTGTAATTAGCGGTCTTAGTATAGGCTATAGCGTGTTAGCAAAAACATGTTAAAATGAGGCCAGCTGATCTAGAAGGTTAGACATTGAGGACGTTGTTAAGGTTATAGTTGTAATTACTGCAGGGATTGCGTCAAAAGACTTTCTTGTTACACAGGGGATTATCCCAGAAAATATTAATGCATGGAAAGATTAAGCTAGAAAATATTGATTTATAAAAAGATGTCTGGATTGGTTCTAATGGTGGGAGGAGTATTGTTAATGCTTTAGCCTTCTCTGGAAGAAATTATGTGTTTAGTAAATGAGGTCTGATGAAGAGAGAGAACGTCATAACAAGGCAATAGAGATTTAGCCAAGGCAAAGAGACGCTTATGAGAAAAGGAGGATTGCTCACTTAGACTTTATTATAAAAAGTTAAGAGAACAGGGACATGCAGAGCACACATTTACAGACGTTGATGACGCAATGAATGAGTATTACTTAGTGACAGGAAAGAAGTTTCTAACATCACCACCGCCAGAACTGTCTGACTTTTATGAACCATCTGAGGAACAGAAGACTGCAGAGATAGTTTTTATTGCAGTTGGCATGACCTCAGTCTATCTTGTTGCTCACTTTCTTGTGTAAAATAAAATGCATTTAAATATGGATAAAATATATTATTCTCCTAAGGGTATTGGAAAGGAAAGACAGCTATTGAAAAACTGAGTAAAAGCTGCTAGAGTGTCTGAATCAGATGCCTAGCATGTGCAAGAACGTCTTGATACCTTTGTATGCTAGAGGGCAAATCAACAGCAGAGTTAATAGCATCTTCTAAATTGGCTAGAAATTGTTTCTAGCATCAAAGCTGTAGATTGATCCACTATGCTAGACTTAGTCTGTGCTTGTGCTCCTAATAGACACCAAACGTAATGTCCTTATGGAGTCATTGAGTCTTTGCACTCCTGGCATTGTTAGCCTTTACTTTCATCTAAGATAAATGTTGTCCAGGCATTAATTAGGATGTTTTTGTTCTATGGACCCCAATCGAACTTGTTTGTTTGGTTAAAAGAGGTGTGCCAAGCCAGTAGTCATAAGTATATTCTCTAATTTTCGCCCCACAAATACAATGTGCCTAACCCATGATTGCGGTCTAACTTTTGTCTAAAGTTAGTTGAGGGTTATTTAATGTTAAATTCGTTGCAGATTCTTTCATATGCATTAGTGTCCATTTACGGTTTTAAATGGATTAAACGCGTTGTCGTTAGGGAGGGGCACTTGTAGTTCAGCTAGTATTCGTCTGTACTGGTAATAAACATGAAAGTTATATACTGACTTTACTAAAAGATTGGGATGGTTTAAATGATTTGCATATGAAACACCACAGCCAGTTGTTGCGCCAGTAAATGGCAAAATTTAACTGATTCTGGTTAAAACGTCATAGGCGGGATGACCATGCTGATGGCACTCTATCACTCTTTATGGCGGATTTAAATATTTAGTTAGTGGGTTTAACAAGTCTGACTTGAAAACCATATGATTCCTATACTGCAATGGTTAAATTGCTGAAGTCCAAAGATTTGGGGTTATAAAACGCTCCTACATCGTAAGTGGCACTTTCGTTTATATTTAAAAGGTTCCATTTTTTAAATAGTTTTAAAATATTTTACAAAAAAGATGTACATCTATATAACCAAGCAAAACGAGCGTGTGTTCTTAACGTATCAATTGTCAATTGGCGTGGGAGTTGTAGGATTGCCTTAAAGAAATTGGCTTTAAAGTTATGTGGGTTAACATATCTGAAGGAGCTCAAAATAACTGGATCAATATTAGTAACGAGGTGGGCAATCAAATAACTCATGTAAAAATACCTGATGGTTACTACAACTTTTGCTTTTTAAAGAAGTACTTAGCGAATTTGGCATATTGTTAAAAATTAACGAAGCAAACCTCAGAATTACTATACATTTCCCACTAGAAGAAAGAAGAGAGTACACTTTTCCTAAAGACCTAGCTAAATCTTAGGCTTTCACAGTAGTGACAGAGCTTACAGATTTAGTACAAGAGAAGATGTTTATCAATTTGAAGGTAATAAACCTTCTGATTTTCTCGTAAACCCAATGTTGTATGTTCATTTACAACAGCTTAAAAAACAGATGCTAATTTGTTTGATGGCTATCCATCTACAGTTCTAAGGTTTTGCCATCAACTAGGGCGGGGTTTTGCGATTATCGATTAATCTCAGTTGGAAAAAACAGTGAATTTAAAGAATTAAATTAATGGGCCTATAAATTCATTAGATGTAAAAATAACTAACCAAAATGGAGAGCCGGTTTTTGTTCTGATTTATTAATAGTGCTGGAAGTAGAAGAGCGTACTGTAACCCCTTAATTTTATGCCCTGGAGAGAATGTAAATATTCGGTTCACGATCACCAAATCTTATCTGCACGTAAGCCCCCATTTAAATTAACGATTACGTCGATTTTTGGAGGTTTTTGCATGCTAATTTTGTTTAGAAAACAGGTGTTAATTTTGGCCAAAAGTGACATGAGAAGGGGGGATTTGTTTGTGAAAAGGGGGGTTTTTCGTGCAAAATAAGATGGGTGAGCTTGAACCCGTATATTTACATTCTCTAGGGAGAGGCGATCGGTAACAATTTTTTATTTGTTCAATTCTGCAAACGTTCTAGTATGTTTATTGATGTTTTATAATTGTTTAAAAGCAGAACGAAACATAAAACACACCCGATCGGAATTTCTTGGGGCTCACACTAACTATCTGACACAACCCGAATTTTGAACAGGCTGGGCGAACAAAGACGGTGAGGGGAAGGTTTTAAACCCCTGGAGTCCACACACACGTCTGTGCCCCGCCTGACCTTTTCCTTTCCAGTCGCGGTGTGTTCCTGTAACACTTTTCCCTATGTCCCTCGTGCACACAGCGTGACTGGGTTATCTCTCAAAGGAAACGTAAAATAAAAACTACAGGGCCGAGAAATTTCCACAAAAAGTAAGAAATTAAGTTTCTTATGCCTGACTGATGTACATGCTATTTTGAGATGAAATCTGAACAATAAAACTGCTAATGATTCTTAGGATACATTCTATGGGCACGACAATATCAGGTTAAATCTTTACATTTGTTCTGCATTTTAACACAAGAGAATCTCCCGACAGTACACAGAATCTTCTGGCTGCACACTCAATAATTAATGAAACCGTTTGCTTAATATTATCTTTTTATTTCGCTTGCAATGTGGATAATCAGTCAAGTATTTAATGCCGATCTCAATAGGTGCAATATCTATGTATCTTACAAGGGTATGGTGTAAATGATTGTTTTCTGATTTCTTGGTCGTTATCCATATTTGCTTTGATTTTTTAAGTTTATATGGTTGCGACGACCTGGATTCTGACTGTTTGCTGCTTGCCGTGTTTTAACTTGATTGTCAAATGGTGATCCTGTGTCTTTGGGCATTGAACAATTCATATTCAATCCTGAATTTGAACAAATTTATGTCCAGGCAATACTGTCAGAGAGAATACTGTTATAACTCGACAGTACTATTTGTGTTCTTGATTGTGAGTGTAGTGGTGTCCTGAATATACTTGCTACACGTGTTAAAACGTATGCTGATTTATGAGAATGATCCAAAAAAAGAAAGAAAGAAAAGTGTTTGAACAAGCAAAAAGAATGAGATGACTAGTCTGAGAGCAATGTGAAAACAAGTAAATCTAAATATAAAGGATTGCTGCGAACATTATGACAGACTAAGGATGGTTCCAATCGTGACGCTTATGATATAGTGCCGAGAGAAAATATTATTTTATTTTATTTCATTGTTTAGTTGTATTTCAAACAAACGCGTAATGAAAGAAGGATCGTATAAAAATCACAATTATCACTTAGGTCATAAACAAAATCATATATAGCAGTCCTTGTAACATAACATTGATGATATCATGTCACTATAGCATGAAAAAAATTAAGCAACACTGCAGAGAGAGAGAGAGAGAGAGGAGAGAGAGAGAGAAGAGAGAGAGAGAGAGAGAGAGAGAGAGAGAGAGAGGGAGAGAGAGGAGCAGTGAAACGAAGGCTACGTTCTGTATGTGGTGTTAACACACCTATACTAGTCGGCAAGGACCACTTCAGTCAGACTGGAGTTGAGTGGGGTTAGATGATTTGTGGATGCGCGGATGGTTGATCAAACCAATGCATGCACAGAACGTGCGGTGACAGCTTGGACAGAGAACGTGGGAGACGGCCTCTCGATTGCAGACGAGGGCTTTCCCTGCCTGTCTCCTTTGTAGCGCTGCGGCTGTTCTCCTTTATTCACAAGAATTGGCGCCTTCAGGGAGAGTAGCACCATCTTGCGTATTCCATAGCAATCTGTTCCTGTGTCAGGTGATGTTTAACGCTTGCATGGATGCTTTGAAAGCGTTTTTTTTAAGCGTTTCTTCTTAACTTCATGGCAACACACTCCTTGTTGCAGATTATCATAGATGAGTCTCTTGGGTAGCCGGTGATCTGGCAGGGGAGCTATAAGACCTGCCCATCGAAGCTGAGACATGGCATGCATAGATGAGTCTCTTGGGTAGCCGGTGATCTGGCAGGGGAGCTATAAGACCTGCCCATCGAAGCTGAGACATGGCGTGCATAGATGAGTCTCTTGGGTAGCCAGTGATCTGGCAGGGGAGCTATAAGACCTGCCCATCGAAGCTGAGACATGGCGTGCATGAGTCTCTTGGGTTGCCGGTGATCTGGTAGGGGAGCTATAAGACCTGCCCATCGAAGCTGAGACATGGCGTAAATGCTAGTGTCATGATGCCATGGGGTCATGAATTTTGCTGTATATTTAATTTTCATTTCAGCAGATTGAACTGATTGAAGCTTGAAATCTATATACATGTGCATTCGTGTGTGTGTGTGTATGTGTGTGTGTGTGTGTGTGTGTGTGTGTGTGTGTGTGCGCACGCGTATGTGTGTGTGTGTGTGTGTGTGTGTGTGTGTGTGTGTGTGTGTGTGTGTGTGTGTGTGTGTGTGTGTGTGTGTGTGTGTGTGTCCGTGCGTGCGTGCGTGCGTGCGTGCGTGCGTGCGTGCGTGCGTGTGTGTGTGTGTGTGTGTGTGTGTGTGTGTGTGTGTGTGTGTGTGTTTGACTGTGGTCTGTGTGACTACAGGTAATTGGGGCTTATTGTACTTTGTGCGTGCAGTGGGGTGAACGCTGTTCTCACAGGCAATGTTCGTGTGTCAGAGGGTACTAGGATCTGTAAGAGGTAGGTTTTATTGGGGAAAATGTCTAAAAATGAAACTGAAGTTGACTAGAAAAATAGAGGAGAGAACAGCATTTTACCAATTCTAACTCACTTGCTCTTCCACCAAGTTTTTGGGCGAAAGTGGCCTAAAAGCCGCCTTTTCGTTTTCTGACAAGTAAGACTTCAATAACCAAAAAATAACGATTATCTACAAACAAACATACTGAACAAACATAAAGTAAAAAATCCTGCTTAAATCTAGAAATTATGTATGGCTTGACTGGGACACTGTGCACACAGGCCTAATTTCAGGGTTCGCGGATTGTGGCAGGGCGTATCAGGTTACAGTGGTTCGTGCGGCAGGGAACTGCTGCGAGACCACGCGGCGTCGCACACCCGATGACGAGACGGCTTGCCAGTTCTAGTCATGTTTACTGCGCATAAGCCTCTTATCGAATCAAGTGCCGAGCTTAAATCACGTGACACTTTGTGTTGCGCCCACCATACACAGCCGCCGCCATTTTACATTCGACCGGTGGGCTGTGCGGTTGTATGCTGGTGTGGCGAGCATTAGAAATTGTGTGTGTTAAAAACATGGCGAGTCATGGAAGTGATGTTTCAATGCCTTCTGTCAGTGCTGGAAGTGACACTAATATTACTCAAGAAATGGATGAAATTTTGTTTTTTTCGCAAGGAAAACTTTCTGATAAACGGGCCGATTTTTGGGGAAAAAATACTTTGTTTATCATGAGGCCATGGCAGGGGCGGCCTTGTTCTCCCCCCAAAAGAAAAAAAGGAAGATTTTGTTTCCTCAACAAAAAACGGAACTCCATTAAAAATTTGACAAAATTTTTAAAACCCCAGCTTTGTGAGCGACTTTTGATCCATTTGATAAAAAAAAAACCCTTTGAAACTGTTCAAAAAAATGACCCCCATCTTAACCGGGCTGATCACATGACGGTTGAACCGCATGGGGGATAATTGAGCCATTCCCAGCGGTGTTTTACTAGCGCCCAACAAAACTAGGCCAATCGGAAACTTGCCGATTGACCACAAACCCACCTTTACCCCCCCACCTACTGGAGCGTCGGGTTTTGTTTAGAGGCGGGTTGTGTGGCTTTTTTGAAAGTGCGCGCGGCTGTAAACCATGCAGGCCTCCACGACGTGCTCTAAATATAGTACTGCAGGCCTTCTGGCGGACTCTAAATAAGTACCGCTCATGCATGTAGGTCGGTTTTGTTTAAGTTGCGCCTTGTTTTTCCCACCAAGCACTCCAGACTTTGTTATATTGCTGTGATTTTTGATTCAGGACTTTGTTAAGTGCTTTCGGCGGCTTGCCTTGAATTTACGACGTTAAAGTGTAACACAAAAAACCCCCCCTTCACTTTCCCCAAGCATGCCCTGTCTATTGTGTGTTTGTTTGTTGTTTGTTTGTTGTTGTTTGTTTTTTGTTGTTTTGTTTTGTGTGTGTGTTTTGTCCCCCCCACGCACGCAGCCCCCCACCCCCCCCCCCCACGCACGCACTCCCCCCCCCCCCCCACCCCACGCACGCACGTCCTCCCACCCCACCCCCTGTGTACACCACACACCCCCTCCCCCCAAGTCCCCCCCAAGTTTTTTAAATTTTTTTTAAAAAGGGGCACCCCAATTTCTTAATTAATTTTTTAAATTAATTTATTCAAGTTCTTAATAAGTTTTTGTCAAGTAACTTCTAAGTTTTTAATTAAGTCACCTCAAGATCAAACTAAGTCTCCTTAAGAAAAACCAATTTCTTATTAAAGTTATTTTATAATTATCAAAAAAATACAAGCATTTTTTTTATTTAATAGTAGTGTCTAATATAGTACACCACGCCTAAAAAAAACTGCATTGTTGGGATGTCTTGCCAGCTTTTCTCTGCTAGATCTTAATAAAGTTTTTACCCCGAAGAAAACGCATTGTTTACAATTTGGTCTTTGGAAAAAGCTTTTTTATAGACTCCATGTCTTATTTATTGATTTATCTTTTTAAAATACCCCATGTTTTATTTTTTATAAAAAAAAATTTAAAATTTAAAGTTTTAAAAATATTATTCCATTGAAATGGTCAAAATGATTTTTGTTTTTAGCGGTGCTGGGTGCTGTTGTTTTTTTCTGATTTAGTGGTTCAGTTTTTTTTGATTGCTTTTGTTTCTGCTGCCATTGTGTTTTATTTTATAACCGTAAAAAACCCCCCCCCACAGCAGCAATGGGCCAAAAATGGCAACATTTTTAATTCAATATTCCATGAAGACTTTGGTGGTACCCTTAAATCCAGGGAGTTTTTATAGCTGGCAGAATCAATTGTTTGGCGTGGCGGTGTTTTTTTTCATGATGAGTTTATTCTGTAACTTTAAATTTTTTTTTTTTCTGTTCCATTTAATTTTTTTGCTTTAACACCCCCAGGATCTTTTCCGGGCCCCCCACCTGGTTCGTTTTTTGTTTCTGCTGATTTTCTGGCTTGGGTTATTTTTCCCACCTGATTCAATTTTTCCCTGATTCGGGTTTTGATATTTTCCAGCTCGTTCATTTTGAAGGGAAAAAAATCTATATGAAAAAATTTATTAACCCCATGTTTAAATGGCGAAAAATGTTCCAAAATCTGAGTTAGATCAACCTAGAGACTCTAATGACTTTGAAAAAACGGATCTTGCGTTAAAAATCTACGAAAGTCTTTTTTCAGAATCAATGGGAGCAAATCTACTGACGTTGGTGTAAAAACAAGAACGTTTGCCCCCCCTTTTCACCATTCAGCCCCCACTGCGTTATACCGTTATGATACTTTAAAGTTTGTGGGAATCTGTTAATCTGTTAAAAGTAAATTCATTTCCCGGGGAACGTTTTGTTTTTCCACTGCTGCCAAAGAATACCCCTTCCTTTTTGGGCTAATGCTTGGTCATCAACTTGGTCATTAAAAGTTCAGGAAGGTTTGGGCCCCTTGTGCTGTATAGATATCACTGTTCATTTTTTTTTTAAAATTTTATAATTTTTTATTTTCTAAAAGGCACCAAAAAAACTTTTGCTAACCTTTATACCATTTGCTGTTATTGGAGGTCTAAGTGTAGGATACTCAATGTTTGGGTAAAAGCTTGTTAAAAATTAAACAAAGTTTGGGAAAATAGACTTTTAGGATCAGCAAAGCTGATTGCTATATGCAGTTTGTTTGCCCCCGAAAAATTTTTTGTCAAGCAAAAGGGAATAATTCCAGCAGTATAAATATGTAAATAAAAAATACATTTATAAAAAATGGCTTCACTCGAATGATGATAGCGGCCTGTGGTTAATGCGCTCGTTTTTAGGGAAGTAATTTCGCTTTTGTAAAGGAGTGAAGGCGAGGGGGGAAAAAGACTAACAAAGCTGGGAGCAAATGCCCCCAGACAAGACGCTTGAAAAGCGAGATTGAGAGTTGATTTTTTAATAACACACGAAAAAAAAAGGGGCATGCAGCTTCCATTTAAAGTGTTGATCAAGCAATTTAAAAAAATATTATTTTTTAACAGGCAAACCCCTCGGACATTGCCCCCCAAAATTCAGTGCTTTTATCAACCTCAGAAAAACAAAAAATGCAAGAAATTGGGTTTTGTTTTGGTTGCCGTGTGTATTTTTTTTTGCACATAATATTTGGGTGAGTAAAAAAAGAACAAAATTTTATTGCCCAAAAGGATATTGGAAAGGGAATCACGGCAATCAAAAAAACTAAGCCCAGGGGAGTCAGTGAACAAAAAGCAAAAAGAATGGTTACTAACAAACGATTTGGCAAAAATTTTTTTTCCCCGACCAAAAGAAAAAGAACCACCTTTGGGAATACATACCCAAAGGGCCCCCATCAAATGGATCTTCTATATTTTCCCTCTGATACGATTAGACAAAAAAAAATTTAAGTACGCATCCAAATCATTGACATAGTTTTAAAATACAAAGATCGGGCCATTAACACAAAAGAGTGCTTGCTGTTGCTGTCGCCATACAATGATTACCAAAAGGGGCCCCCTAAATTACCCCCGCAGATTCAAGTTGATGTGGAAAGAATTCCAAAAGGGCCCAAATGAATCAAATTTTTTTAAAAATGAGTTCCATTAAAGAGGGATTCCCGGATTCAAGTCACGGGTTTAGTTGAAAACTTTTAAAAAACAGTTATCCGAAGACTTTTTTTCCATCAGTATCACAGGGCTTTTGACATTCTCGCAACCAGGGAAAGGGTTAGAAGAGCCCTCATTTTGCGCGCAATGAATAATGAAGAATTTAAAAAGGGGTAAAAACCCCTACAAGCAATCAAAAGAAAACAAAGTGTTTTTGAAGGAGATCTTCATCCCGGGAAACTATTTTTTCCGTTTGGTTTTTTAAAGTAAGGTACCTTTATTTACCGGGGGAAAACAGGGCAAAAACCCATCCCGTTTGGAGTTTGATCCTATGAAATAAAAAAAATTGTAAAAATGAATCCGCCCCTGTATTATTTTGAGAAAAGACACAAAAAAAAAAAACCGCTCCCAAAAATCTTTTGCGAAGGAAGAATGCAGTAACCCACCAACACTGTTCCCCCTTTAATTTAAATTTTCGTAAATATATTTTAGTTTTAAAAGGAAACCGAAGGAAAGGAGAACGAAACAAAAATGGGAAGGAGGACCTTTAAAATGAACGGGGAAAATTTCATGCGTGTAATGCTATTTAGGAAACATTTTCGGGGTTTAATCAATGCATGCTAAAACATCCCGATCACCCAAACTTTAAACCCCCCCAAAATTGGGGGAAAAAATATCTTGAATAATAAAAAAAAATTTGAAAAGCTTAAAACAAAAAATGAGAAAAATTTAATGAATTGGGTGAAGCTATGATGATCTTTAAAAAAAGTTGAGAAAAATAAACCCCCTTTTTTGCGGTCCTCCCCGTGCCGTTGCTTTTAAAAACCCGGGTAAAAAAAAACAGTTTTTTGTTTGTTCATTAACGACTTCTTTTTCAAGTTGTGTTTATCTCTTAGATTGATCGCCCGTTTTACGTTGTCATGATGAAAAGTCTTATTTCCAAAAAATGTTCTTTGTAGTTGTCATGTGAATTTTTTGACTGCAAACGCTGCGGGAATTCCCCCTTTTCTTTCTTTAAAGATTTTCCTGGTCGAAAAAAATGTACTTTTTTACCCTTTAAACCCAAAAAACTCCTTGTCCCTTTCCATTAATTTTCCTTCATCTTTCCTAAACCTTTTTGTAACAGTTGAATGCAAAGGGAACTTTAGGGTAACGGAGTGTCATCCCCCTGATGCCCTTTAGCTACTTTGGTTTCCATGTCTTTATAGATTCTTCAGAGGGGTATCTATAAAAAACGTTGTATTGTGTAAAGTCTTGGACCAGGGTACGAGGGCTTAAAGTAGTTTAAAAAAAAACCCTTTTAAAACAAAAAACTTTTTTAATTCTAAAAAAGTAAACCCAAAAAAAAGGTTTGTCCTTTGACTTTCTTTTTTTTTTCTTATGCCAAAAAGGGATCATGAATTTCTGAAATCTGAAATTTTGGTTTTGAAATCAGCTTAATTGCTTGTTTCTTTGGGATAATCTGCATCTTTGCGCTTGTGCGGATTCTCCATAGCTTTCCAAAAACAGCTGTTGTTCATCAGCTTTAAAAAAATCTTTTTTTTGGAAGCATCTGTGGATTTGTTTGAGATAGTGTTCTTCATGAGTATGGTTTCAGAACTGTTTTGATTAAAAAACAATTATCGATGAATGCGCAACTTCAAACCTGTCTTAAATAAAATTGTAGAAGTTCTGTAATGACAACATAATTTTTTTTGCCTCGAAGATTAGGCACAAGTTTAGGCGGCTCTCTTGGATCCATCTTTAGACTTTCTGCTGCTAATGGATAGTCATTATGCAGGTCATGGAGTTCATGAGGATATTCTAAATCAACTTCTAGAATGAAAACCACGCTGCTGATCAGGCGTTAAACTGCCCAACCACTTTAATGCTTTTTGAATATATTCGGATCGCCGCCTGTGTACATTTTAAAGTTACGTAATGGAAGTGATTGCGCCATTGCCCATCCATACAGATTGTTTGCATCTAAATACATAAGATAGTTAGACCTTTTACTGGGATCATAATCGTCCAAGTATTTGTTGTTTGCTTTACAGTAATGATGCGACGCCATACTAATTCTCCACGCAATCCGTTTCATCATCTGAATCATTGGTAAATCAGACAATAAATCAATCTGTACTCCAGTAAACTTTAAGAAAGCATCCAACTCATCCCGGGCGCAGAAATGTAATGCGCGGGATCCAAGCTATAATGTTTCATGCAGGTCTTTCTATAGTTTTCAAAAATATCCGCCAACAAACATGTATCTGCCATTAAGTAGGAGTCATGATAGTCTCCCATTGTTTTACACTCTAACTTCTGCCACGCATCTTGAGCATGCTGGTAATCAGAATCACTGATGTCCTTTCCTCTGAGACTAGAAAAGAACGCGCCTTTAGGAGGAAGTGTGTCTTCGTCAAACCTTTCCAACTGTTCATGTAGTACTCATAAGGATAAACGCCCTTTCTAACGAGAGTTGGGTCAAATATTCTTCTGTTATTGGGCAGGACTTTAAGGACATAGCCAGTGACTCTAATGAACCCATCATGTGTTGCATAGAGTCATAAAAAGACATGTTATTTAGATTAAAGCACATGTACTTTTCTGATGACTGTGCAATGCATGACACCCTGAAGGCATCGTCCACTGCTTTCATTATAAGATGAGAGTCGTAACCTCGCAAGTTGTGAAAGAAGATGGGCAGCTTCCATGTTTGGATCAAACTTTGTTGAAGTTGCATTTACTGTGGCTGCTCCCCCCTGAAATTCCGCTAAAAGTGATCTGGTCCCCTTACCCCCTGGGGGGCCGGGCCCCAAGGCCCCAAACCTTTT
>JAFLJL010001898.1:12500-17500 GCA_018398815.1 Conus ventricosus | reverse complement strand
AGAAGTCTTGTCATGGTTGCCACCTCGTAAAAGTCAATTCCATACATGGTTAAACCGCGCCTGTACATTCTCTCTCTCTCTCTCTCTCTCTCTCTCTCTCTCTCTCTCTCTCTCTCTCTCTCTCTCTCTCTCTCTCACACACACACACACACACACACACACACACACACACACACACACACACACACACACATACATACACACACACACGGATTCCGAAGAGAACGAGAGAAAGCATGCACCCTGAGGCATCCACAACTAATCGTGGATACCAGAAAGCGTGGTGCCAACAGGGACTTGGAACTGTTGATCAGCCTGAAAGTTTTGAAATAAAAAGAGGGTCTCGAAAACCTATGGCAATGAAGATCCGCGAGTATATAAGATTTGCATGTAGTGTGCTAAGAGTAAAACGGACCCAGAAAAGCTACCATTATCATGTTTGTCAATGGAAGCGTTGCAGATGATGGTTTCAAGACGGACTAAATGGTCATTGTGAAAACTACCATGATATGGCACCAGAAGAAGAAGAAGAGAGGAGGACGGGAGGAGGAGGAGGAGGAGGAGGAGAAGGGTGAGGAGAAAGACAATGAATGAATGAACGAATGAACGAATGAATGAATGAATAAATGAATGAAAGGAACAAAACAAACAAAAGAAACTCATCTGTCTCACACAATGACTTAGACAGGGTCGAAGTAGAAGACATCGGGTCGGGATGGTGTGGGATATTGTCAGGTCTCTTTATGTGAGTGTCGGGGTGATGGAGAGGGAGCGGGGCAGGGTGGGGTAGCGCTCCATATGATTTAGCCAATGGATGACGATAGTGAAGGCGGTTAGAGAGGTGCTCTTTCTGTTCGAACCAGGGCCGTGGTACCTCCCTGGTTCAAAATCTATCTCTTTATCACTCTGTGGCTGTCTCTGTGACCCTTTCTCTCTCTCTCTCTCTCTCTCTCTCTCTCTCTCTCTCTCTCCTCTTTCTCTCTCTCTCTCCATCGCTCACTCTCTCTCTCTCTCTCTCTCTCTCTCTCACTCTCTCTCTCTCTCTCTCTGTCTCTCTCTTTCTTTAGCAGCTGTGCAAAATGCAAATTTTAAAATCCAAACGGCCACATGAAGCCAAGCTGGCAGAGGCTGCCCGACTTCAAAGAAGCCTCCAAGCTCGTGGTGCACGTGCCAAGAGGCGGGAGACGACTGGCCGCTTGTCTGACACAGTGACATTCATCTGTCAAGGAGGGCACGCATCCTCCGCGCCAACAAGAACAGGTTGTCGTTAGTGCCACCCACTCGTGAAATGTATGCTCTTCTGCATGCCTACCCACGCAAAGAAAACACATGCACACTGAAGAACACCACACGCGCGCGCGCGCGCGCACGAACACACAGCGCTATCGTGATTTTATTTTTTATTTTTACAGTATCGTCGATTTTTGGTCTTTGTTTATCATTCTCGAATACGGAATATGTCGACCTTTATCGTGGACTTAGTAAAAAAACAAAACAAAAAAAAACAAAAAAAAAAAAAAACCACTTACACAAGACGCAAACTGTGGAGAGGTGAGGGTGGGGGGGGGGGGGGGGGGGTGGGGGGGGGGGGGAAGCCAGTAATCAAAAGGGATTGTGGAGAGGGGTTGGGGGTGGGGGGGGGGGGGGAGCCAGTAATCAAAAGGAGGTGGGAGTTGGAAAGGAGGATGACGATAAGGCTTCCGACAGGAAGAAGACGGTTCTCGTAATGAAAATTGAAAAAGAAAGAAATGTCATTCAAAGTAGCCTCGTTCAGACACAGACGGTCATGTAAAGTTTTTGAGGTGCACCCAACAGACCTCTCCTAGAAGGTCACGTTGTGGTCTTGTCACTGAATATGCAAAAGTCAGTCTATCGCTGTATTGTTCAGTGACTTCCACTAAGATGGAGTATGGCTGCCTTAATGGCGGGATTTAAAAAAAAAAAACGGTCATACACACAAAACTCCACTCCCTTTGTTGGGCAGATGTCTATACAGGGAGTGTCCCGAGGGTATCAGCCTGCGTACGCAGAAGAAGTTCAATGACAGGGAAGCGATCAGACTGCTTTTGGACACAGACAGCCATCTGCTTTTCAAGGCGGGGTAACTCAGGCGGAAACATAAACAAACTTAAAAGAACATTAACTATGCCGCCTAACGAAAGAACAAACAATTACAGGACAAACACCACGCGTTTCGACCTCTCTGGTCCTCTTCAGGCAAGACAAGCAACATTCAAGACAATAAAAAAAATTTAAAAAAACACGAAGAACGAACAGTCATTTATCTCCCCAAACTGGGCGCTTTTTGATTTGAGGAGAAAAGTGATTGTTCGCTTCTTTGTTTTCACTGTCCTGAATGTTGTTTGAGGAGAAAAGTGATTGTTCGCTCTTTGTTTTCACTGTCCTGAATGTTGTTTATCTTGCCTGAAGAAGACCGAAGAGATCAACAGACGTCGTGTTTGTCTTGTAATTTGTTTGCTTCTTTCGTTCGGTGACGTAGTAGATTTTTTTCTTTTAAGTTTGTTTAATTGGATTATTGTCTACTGCCTTTCGCAACCCAAGGGACAGCATGTCACGTGCCAGTCTGTCCTGGGTCATCCGGTGGAACGCAGTCCGGTTTGTAGCTCGTCCACTTTTAGATGGCCAGCCAGTTGAGAGCAAGAGAGAGAGAGAGAGAGAGAGAGAGAGAGAGAGAGAGAGAGAGAGAGAGAGGGAGAGAGGTGGGGGGGGGGCTGCTAGAGTTGGTCCTTCACCTGAAATCTGCCGGAGGTGTCACAGGTACCATCAGGTAGAGATTGAGCAGTTTCCTCCAGTTGTGTCCAGTTTGTTTAAACTGGCACTTGACAGAGCTAGGAAGGCATGGAAAGGGCAAAAGGATACTTTCGCCACCCCCCACCCCCCCCACCCCACCCCTCCCGCCTCCTCTTCCGATCGCCCCCCTGCCCTTTCTCCGCTTCTCCCCCCTCTTACCTCCCTGGTCGTTGCGGCAGTGCATAAGAAGCAAACGTGTCAGTCACCAAGGACGATCCTCTGCGTTCTAGCCGAGGAATGACGAAGAAAAAGGAAACCCAGAACATCTCTCCCTCCTCACTACCTACCACCCCCCACCCCCCACCCACCTACCCTCTGTCGCCTCCCCTTCCCCACCGCCAACCCCTCCTCCTTACCGACGCTGGCCATACGCCACAATTAGGACTTCGCCCTAAATCACTGTACAATCCCTGTCATGCCCTAAACCACTGTACAATCCATGTAATGCCCTAAATCACTGTACAGTCCATGTAATGCCCTAAATCACTGTACAATCCATGTAATGCCCTAAACCACTGTACAATCCATGTAATGCCCTAAACCACTGTACAATCCATGTAATGCCCTAATCACTGTATAATCCATGTAATGCCCTAAACCACTGTACAATCCATGTAATGCCCTAAACCACTGTACAATCCATGCAATGCCCTAAATCACTATACAATCCATGTCATGCCCTAAATCACTGTACAATCCATGTAATGCCCTAAACCACTGTGCAATCCATGTTATGGCCCTAAATCACTGTGTAATCCATGCAATGCCCTAAACCACTGTATAATCCCTCTCATGCCCTAAACCACCGTACAATCCATGCAATGCCCTAAATCACTGTACAATCCATGTGATTCCCTAAATCACTGTATAATTCATGTAATGCCCTAAATCACTGTACAAGCCATGTCATGCCCTAAATCACTGTACAATCCATGTCATGCCCTAAACCACTGTATAATCCATGTAATGCCCTAAACCACTGTACAATCCATGTAATGCCCTAAATCACTGTACAATCCATGTAATGCCCTAAATCACTGTATAATCCATGTAATGCCCTAAAACACTGTACAATCCATGTAATGCCCTACATCACTGTACAATCCATGTAATGCCCTAAACCACTGTACAATCCATGTAATGCCCTACATCACTGTACAATCCATGTAATACCCTAAATCACTATACAATCCATGTAATGCCCTAAACAACTGTAAAAATCCATGTGATGCCCTACATCACTGTACAATCCATGTCATGCCCTAAATCACTGTACAATCCAAGTCATGCCCTAAATCACTGTAAATCCATGCAATGCCCTAAACCACTGTACAATCCATGTCATGCCCTAAACCACTGTATAATCCATGTAATGCCCTAAATCACTGTACAATCCATGTAAGCCCTGAATCACTGTACAATCCATGTAATGCCCTAAACCACTGTATAATCCATTAATGCCCTAAACCACTGTACAATCCATGTAATGCCCTGAATCACTGTACAATCCATGTAATGCCCTAGATCACTGTACAATCCATGTAATGCCCTAAATCAATGTACAATCCATGTAATGCCCTGAATCACGGTACAATCCATGTAATGTCCTAGATCACTGTACAATCCATGTAATGTCCTAAATCACTGTACAATCCATGTAATGTCCTAGATCACTGTACAATCCATGTAATGCCCTAGATCACTGTACAATCCATGTAATGTCCTAAATCACTGTACAATCCATGTAATGTCCTAGATCACTGTACAATCCATGTAATGCCCTAGATCACTGTACAATCCATGTAATGCCCTAATCACTGTACAATCCATGTAATGTCCTAGATCACTGTACAATCCATGTAATGCCCTAGATCACTGTACAATCCATGTAATGCCCTAAATCACTGTACAATCCATGTAATGCCCTAAATCACTGTACAATCCATGCAATGCCCTAGATCACTGTGCAATCCATGTAATGCCCTAAATCACTGCACAATCCATGTAATGCCCTAAATCACTGCACAATCCATGTAATGCCCTAAATCACTGTACAATCCATGTAATGCCCTAAATCACTGTACAATCCATGTAATGCCCTAACCACTGTACAATCCATGTAATGCCCTAGATCACTGTACAATCCATGTAATGCCCTAAATCACTATACAATCCATGTAATGCCCTAA
>JAFLJL010001898.1:0-2500 GCA_018398815.1 Conus ventricosus | reverse complement strand
GGATAGCTATGGCCAGTTGTGGAGGTCACAGGGGCACAGTGGATAGCTATGGCCAGTTGTGGAGGTCACAGGGGCACAGTGGAGGGCTATGGCCAGTTGTGGAGGTCACGGGGGCAGAGTGGAGGGCTATGGCCAGTTGTGGAGGTCACGGGGGCACAGTGGAGGGCTATGGCCAGTTGTGGAGGTCACAGGGCACAGTGGAGGGCTATGGCCAGTTGTGGAGGTCACAGGGGCACAGTGGAGGGCTATGGCCAGTTGTGGAGGTCACAGGGGCACAGTGGAGGGCTATGGCCAGTTGTGGAGGTCACAGGGGCACAGTGGAGGGCTATGGCTAGTTGTGGAGGTCACGGGGGCACAGTGGAGGGCTATGGCCAGTTGTGGAGGTCACGGGGGCACAGTGGAGGGCTATGGCCAGTTGTGGAGGTCACGGGGGCACAGTGGAGGGCTATGGCCAGTTGTGGAGGTCACGGGGGCACAGTGGAGGGCTATGGCTAGTTGTGGAGGTCACGGGGGCACAGTGGAGGGCTATGGCCAGTTGTGGAGGTCACGGGGGCACAGTGGAGGGCTATGGCCAGTTGTGGAGGGGGGAGGGTTGGAAGAAGAAACTGGGATGGTGGGTAAAGTGGGCAGAAGGGGGGGGGGGGGTGAAAGGAGCGGAGGTACACAGTATGAATTCCAGAAATTCCAGGTTGATTCATTCTCTCTCTCTCTCTCTCTCTCTCTCTCTCTCTCTCTCTCTCTCTCTCTCTCTCTTTACTAAAACTATTAAGCACTGGTTAAAACTGACAAAAATGGAGGAATATCGTATTCCAAGGAAATCATACGAAATGCTGTACACAATGCACTGTCGAGGTAAGACAAATTGGGTAAGCAAGGTTTGCATTACATTGTTTAGGTATGGGTTTGGATTCGTGTGGGAGAATCAAGGAGTAGAAAATGTAAAATCATTTATATCCATTTTTAAGCAAAGGCTTTATGACTGTCATTTCCAAGATATTGACGCTTTGTTGCAATCCAAAGAAAGATACAAACTTTATTCCACATTTCGTCAACTACAAATATTCCTGGTTATCTAGTGGAGATAAAAAAAATCACGCACTTAGAAACACCTAACCAGACTTCGGCTTGGTGTTTCCCAACTTAAACCCCACAGGTTCAGATATTCGAGAAGCCAAGAAAGCATGACATGCCCATTTTGTCCCAACGAATTTGAAACAGAACTTCACTTTACATTAGTTTTTCCCAAGTATAAACTATTGCGGGAGAGATATATTCCTTCCAAATATTATATACATCCAAATTCTTTCAAACTTACTTTATTATTATCAAATTCAAGGATGTGTGTGCCACTGGCTCTTTTCCTGTCCAAATCATTTAAACTAAGAAATCAGAAACCACCAAATAACTGAGTATAATTGAAAATCAAATTACTACTATATATGTTGTGTTTGAAAGTTTACTTTGTTGTAGGAAGCCTCTTCCGGGTCATGGACGAATGACTTGTTCAACTGTGGCTACTTGGGTGTCACGGGATGAATGGGATTGGATTGAGTAAGAAAGGGAGAGAAAAATGAACACATAGTGTAGTCCATATTTCTTTATTTATAATAGTCTTGGTGCACTGCATTTACAAGTATACCATGCTCTCATCTTAGAAGTTATCTATTGTGTACTGTGCGTTTCTTCGTGTTATGCCGTTTACATGAACATCGTGCTCGGTTGTTAATACTTTTGCCTTTGCACAATTACAGTTAGCCATGTAATGATTGTACAGTACTAACTTAAGTTTTGAATTATCTTCGCCTTCACGCGCTCAAGATGCTGTCTCCTGTGGGCACCCCATAGGGGGATGGATTTGTGTGTGTGTAACCCATCTTCATCCCGCAATATGGGCAGCCATACTCCGTCTTCAGGGGGATGAATGCTGTTTTTCTTTATGATGATATTGATAGTGATATCAGTAATAATAACAAGAAGAAGAACAGGAGGAAGAACAAGAACTGTTGAAGGGGAGGGGGGAGGAAGAAACAGAGGAAGAAGGACGAGAACAAGGAGAAAAGGACAACAACACCGAACAGTACAATGCTACTGCCGACGTCTAAGGGGCTGCAACTCATTGGCTTTGTGTGTATGTGTGTGTGTGTGTGGGGGGGGGGGGGGGGGGGGATGATGATGATGAATTTCCTTGTTTATTCGTGACTATTTTGGGAATTCCGGTATCAAACTGAGCCTTAGGGGCAGACATGGGCAGAATGGTCTTCGAAAAGTTTTCCGGGTTTTGACATTTCAAGTGTATGTTTCCTCTATCGGTCTCTCTCTCTCTCTCTCTCTCTCTCTCTCTCTCTCTCTCTCTCTCTCTCTCTCTCTGTCAGTCTATCTACCTTTCTATCTAAGTTTGTTTATATATGTATATACTATAGGGCTTATATATAACGTTTCACTTGATAATTTTGCTGCTAGTTCAATTGTCCGACCTTGATTCTTTCCTTATTATTTTACG
>JAFLJL010001897.1:0-30422 GCA_018398815.1 Conus ventricosus | reverse complement strand
TTTTTTAAATAAGCACATTGAAAACTTGTGACTGGTCTCTGAGTGTGTGCGAGTGTGTGTGTGTGTGTGTGTGTGTGTGTGTGTGTGTGTGTGTGTGTGTGTGTGTGTGTGTGCGTGTGTGGTGCCATGTTATCGGCCTTTACTTAAGTCCTAGTGTACACAGAATTGTTTCAGATCAGTATGGATCACTGTTTGTCTTTTATTTTCATGTTATCTGGATATGGGGAAAAAAATGCTTAAGGCACAGTTCTTTTTGCACCCAACAGACGCACTTGACTTTTGACCAGTAAGGATCATCTTGTATTTCTCCCAGATACCTGCCTGTACAATTGTTTGGATGCACACAACAGATACATGATTTCTGACCACTGTGGATAATCTTGTGTCTTTTCAAGTAACCTGTCTCCCTAAAAGTCTTACTGTGCTGATGGATCATCTGTGTCTCACCAGGCAATATACTTAAAATGTCTTACTGCACACATCACATGAAAAGAATCTCTAACCGGTTTCCATCAGCTGGTATCTTTTCAAGCTACATGACATGTAAAAGGCTTTAACACTTGCAGTTCAGACATTTGATGCTAGGCTTTTAGCAGAACCCTGTCATGATTGTTTACTGATTATTAACTGAAAGTAATTGAGTATGGAAATATATTAATGTATTAAAGTCAGGTAAATGTTTTTTTTTTGTTTTTGTTTTTTTTAATCCCTTCAGCAAGATCATCATGAACATGTATATGAACACATGATAAATCATATGAAACAATCAAAAATTCCTCACACATTCAGTCACTGTCTACAACATATTGGCTTATGATGTACATAATAATTCAAATTTGTATCGAATAATTTGTGCCATTAATTATGTTATAAACTGCTTATTTGTCTAAGATTGAATAAAGAATTTCATACCTCCCAATCAAGTGATCTGTGAGTGAATGAAAGAAAATACAGTTTCCCGTATTGTATGTATGTTTCATATGCTCAGTCTATGAAGGTTTTTTTTAAATATTTTTTTAAAAATACATATTGGACAAAAAGGCAAACAGAAATGGGAAAAAAACAACAACAAACAAAGAAAACAAATCCAAGTATATATACATACACATACATATATATGCGTATACTCATACATACACACATAATATACACGCACACACATATAGACTCTTTCAGATCCGTCCAAACCTTAGGACTTCCTCCCATCTACGTCAGGTGGTCGTAAAGAGGAAACGGTTCTGTGCGGCTGCACACCGGCCATTCGTATTTTACCCATGCTTACCTTTTAAAGAGTGAAGAAGCTCCGTGGTGCATTCCATGTCATGCGCCACTCACAATGAAACATTGTTCTTTTAGAATGTTGGGACTTGCACGATGTGAGACACAAACATTTTACAGCGGAGTCCATGAAGATCCTGTTCAGGGATGTCCCGCCTGACGTGATCCTTGAGTTTTTGAGAGAGATTAACATTTTTCATCTGATTTAAGATTTTACAGCAGAAAGATTTTTAACAAAGTTTCTGGTGCGTTTGTAGACGATGTCATTTAACGAGATGTGTGAAAGTTTTTTTTTTTGTTTTTTTTTGTTTTTTTTAATGACTGTTGAGTTGATTTTAACGTGGTGACAGCCCTGATATGGCCCTTTGCGGTCGGCTGGGCTATAAGCAACATTATCTTATCTTATCTTACACACATATAGATATACATACATACACACACATCTATACACCTACATACATACACACATACATATATACATACACACATACATACATATACCTACACACACATATACATATATATATATATATATACATATATATACATATATATAATATATACATACATATATTACATATACATACACACACACATATACACACATATATACACACACATACACACATATATACGCACACACATACACAAACATATATACACACACACACATATATATAATTTAGATTCATATACACACACACACACATATATAATTTAGATTAAGTATTTCAAAGTTCAACAATTCTCAAAAAATGTACTCAGTCACAATCTAATTAACACAAAAAGACACTAACAAAAAGACACACACTTGCACACACATACACAAATGTGTACCATTCTCAGTTGTTAAATTGGTGGGCACATTGAGAGATATTTCAAATGAACTTCTACATCCTTAATATTTTGTTTATAAGGATGGGGCAAAAATAAAATTGCATTTAGATTTTTTTGCTTCTTCATTACAGCTTTAACTTTATTTTTGGGGATAAAGCCCAAACCAGTACAAGCGACAATCCCCCCCCGTCGGGTACCCACCGGGGCTTTACCCCCAAATTACAGAAAAAACAAATTTTTAAACTAATTTTTTAATATAATCCCACTGTTTACTAAAGGGGAGCAAGGGGCCTTCCAAAAAGTCATGTACCTAAATCAGTATATCTCGTTTCAACACCCCAAAGAAACCCCTTGTAACGGGGCACGCATTTTTTCATGAAAACCTTAAAAAAAAAAAATTTTTTGCCAGAAAAAGGGATAAAAATGGCCCAAAAAGTCTTTTTTGGGACTCCTTCTTTACACCCAAAATTTAAAATCAATTTTTTCAAAAAAATGTCAGCCCGACCCCCAATGGGGACAGTCCCCGGGACAACATAGGGTAAAAACGATAAAAAAAATTTTTGGGAAACAACAAAACAGCCCCATAAAATGTTTGTACGTTTGGTTTTTCATTTTACAAGGTTACTACAGGCCCTAAACAATTTTAACAGTCAAACAGAAAATTTCCTTGTTTTTAAAAGGGGGGCGTTTGGGGTATTCTCACCTGGAACCACTTGGGTTTTAAAATAAATACACTTTTTACACTTTTTGAAAATTTAAAACCCAAATTTTAAAAATTTTTTAAGATTTCGCCCAATTTTAAAAGGGTTTCGTAATGAACCTGGGATTTTGGGTAAGCATTCCTGGCACTCTTGCCTCCTTCTTTGTTATTTTCCAAAATTTTTTAATTATCTTCTACACAACACCTGGGAACAACCCAAAATTTCAACTTTTCCCTGCGGAAATTCCAAAGGCATTAAAGACCCTTTAAATAGAAAAAAAGGGTTAGTTCGCCTGTTTTTTTGGGAAAAAAACCTTAAATTCTCAAAAGGGAAAGGGAATTTTTAAAAATTTAAATCAAAAATTTGGGGGAATAAAAAAAAAATTTTTCCTCAACCCATTTTTAACCTAAACAACAGCCTTCTCTTAGTAAATGTTTTTTAAAAAATTTTAAAGCACTCGGGCCAAAAAAAACGGGCGGGCTTCAGGGGGGGAAAATTCTTTCCCGATGTTTGCGGGTTTTTTCGGGCACTTTTCCCAAAAACAAATTCTTACAACTTTTAAAACAAACTTTCCATTTTCCCTTCTCCCAGTTTTAAAAAAATTTTTACAAAATTGGGAAAAATAACATACCCAAAATTTTGAAACCCCCCCTTTCAAAAGGGTTTCCATTTAACCTTCGCCAAAAAACCCGGTGGGGGCCCCATGGGACCCAAAGGGTTTTTAAATCCAATATCTCTTATATTTATAAATATTTTTCATTTAAATTTTTAAGTTTGGCCCAAACAAAACCAAAATCTCTCCTGTCCAAAAAAATTTCGAAAATTTGGGTAAAAATTTTTCAAAAGGTAAAAAAAAAGGGACCATTTTTTTTAAAACAGGTTTACGGGAGGGCCCCTTTGGACCCATGGCTCGAAAAGGGGGAAAACTGTGTTTACCCTCCGCGGAGGTGTGGGTCCGTGTGGCCCCAGGTGAAAAAAGAAGGAAACTGTAACCAATACGTCCTTCTGGGAAAAAGCTAAATGAAAGAGAAAAGTTCGGTTGTGTGTGTGTGTGGGTTTTGGGGTTTGCCGCGGGCGCGGGCTTTTGCTTGTGTGTGTGGTGTGGTGTGTGTGTGGGGGAGAGAGAGAGAAGGAGGAATGTGTGTGTGCGTGCGAGCCGTTGTGTGGGTGTGTGTTTGGTTGTTGGTGCGCACGAGTATGTGTGTGTGTGCGTGTGTGTGTGTGTGTGTGTGGGGCGTGGGTGTGGTGTGTGTGTGTGTAGAAGAGAGAGAGAGGAATGTTGTGTGTGGCGCCGCACGATGTGTGTGTGTGTGTGTGTGCGCACGCACGTTTGTGTGAATTGTGGGGGTGTGTATTGTTGCGCAGCACGTATTTGTGAATGGGGGTGTGTGTGTGTGTGTGTGTGGTGTGTTGTGTGTGTGGTGGTGAGGGGAAGAGGGAGAGAGGGAGAGAGGGGAAGGGGAAGAGAGAGAACGAACGAACAAACAAAACGAACGAACGAATTTTTTTTTTGAGGGTTAGGGGATTAAGCATGATACTTTTTTTACTCCACCCTTTGGGGGGAAAAAAAAAAATCGATATTAGTAAAAAGCAAATCAAAAAAAAAAAAAGCAAAAATTCCTTGCATGGGAACCTTTGAAAAAAAAGAAGAAGAAGAAAAAAGAAACCTGAATACCCCACCACCCCCACCATCACCCCCACACCCCCCCCACCAAACAAACAACCAACAGAAAAAAATATCAGGGAAATAGGGGGGGTGTGAATGGAGAGAGAGAGAAGAGAGAGAAAAGGAGAGGAAGAGAGGGAGAGAGAGAGAAGGGGGGGAGGGGGGGGAGGGGAGAAAGAGAGAGAGAGAGAAGAGAGAGAGAGGGGGAGAGGGGGGAGGGGAGGGGGGAGAGAGAGAGAACCCCGGACCGATGACCGACCGCCCGACCGACCGACGGGCGAAAGAAAGGCAGAGAAAAAGGAAGAGAAGAAAATGAAGGATATAGAAAATCACCTCGAAAAATTTGAAAAAACACATTAATGGCCAGGATGACCGGCAATTTGGAAAATTTTAGTCAACTTCGAACATACTGTTTTTTTAAAATTTGAATCTAAATTGAGAATTACAATACATTTTGGGGTATAGTGCAGTCAAAATCTGGACATTCAAAAGATATTTTTGAAAATTAAAATTGAACTTTTTAAAGTTTGATTGTTTTTTTAAGTTCTTCAAAATATGGGGCCATCCCAAACCCCCCGGAATACCCCCAGACTAGCTTGAAAAGATTAACTGGCAAGGGGGAGGTTTATTTTATGGAATGTCGATAGCTTTAAAAAGGGAAACATTGTTAGAGAAAGGGAGCATTTCCGGGTACCTATGCAAAAAGAGTCCTTTATTGTATAGAAGTTTGGTTTTTAAAAAGGGAGAACCCCTTTGTTGTTTTAGGAATCTCCCAGTAGTGGGTGCCAAATGTTTACTTTGACAGCTCTTTTGTGAAGGCAAATTTAGTGGTTTTAGTGAATTCTTGCTCGCTGAGCCCCAAAGTGTTGGGGCATGTCGTAATAGCTGAATTTAAGAGTGAAAAAAATGTTTTCTTGCATGAAAATTTAAAAGAATTTTTTAAATCCTTTTTAGAGTGTGTTTTCTTGAAACGTTTTTTTAGATAAAACCTAATGTTTTGACCTTTTTTAATTTTATCATTGTTTTTCCCGACTTTGTGATGGATACTTTTCGATGGTTTCATTAAAAAATAAAAATACTGGTAGCTGGCTTAAAATTTGACCCCTTCTGTCAGTATTATATCTAAATTTGTTTTTTGAGGTGGGTCCATTGATTAAATGGTCCATTTAACCAAAGATTATGTTTTCTTGGATGTCACTGCAAACCTGTTGGGATCAGAATTATTGTGTCTAAAGTTGTTCTCAGGAACATTTCGCGTTTATTTTAAGTACAATGGCAGTCATTGATGTAAAATGAAAAAACGAGGACCTAAACTGACCCTTGGGGGACTCCAAAATTTTTTTGGGGAAAAAATTAATTTTTGTATTTCGGCACAATTTTTTGTCGGTTGGACAGAAAAGAAAATCAGTTTCGGTTTTTTTTATGATAGCTTATACAAAAATTTGTTTTTTAGTAAAAAATTCAATTTTTATAACGCGAAGGCTTTTGCAAATCTACGAGAGAATCCTGAAAAGTTTTTAGTTTTAGTTTAATAGCCATTATCTTTGTCTGTTACACTGTGTGGCATGAATGGTTTTTCTGAACCCCGATTGATTTGGGGGTTTTTAAAAAAATATTTTTTCGCTGGAAAGGGACACTTTTGTGTGGAGTTCTAATGGCTTAGAAAGAACTGTAAATCGAAATAGGGCTATATTTGTTTGGGAATGGTTTCCTTTTTGTTATTGGGATGATTTTTCTTTTTTAAGGTATTGGAAAGCAGTTATCTTTTCGGGGTTGTAAAAGTAATTAAAATTTCTGCGATAAGGGGGCGGAGGTTTAGATTTTACCGTCATTCCCAATTCCCGAGTGGCTGTCTGTTTTTAATGCCCAAGTGCACGAAAAC
Source organism: Conus ventricosus (assembly GCA_018398815.1). Classification (NCBI taxonomy): domain Eukaryota; kingdom Metazoa; phylum Mollusca; class Gastropoda; order Neogastropoda; family Conidae; genus Conus; species Conus ventricosus. The sequence goes on along the minus strand of JAFLJL010001897.1, from coordinate 24,058 downwards.
AGAATGACATCTAGATGGCTGAATCTAATTCTGAATGGATATTTTTTCCCCCCGCAGTATTTTGTAATTCTTCTAGGGCTTACATTTTTTTTCTCATAATTATTTTATCTGTACGTTGTAAATGGTGATTTATTTACTAGCAGATTATATTCAAAAATTTGGAGCAGAGGAAAAAGTTTATTTTTTTAATCCATGGAGGGTTTCCTACGGACTTGCTTCTTTCTTTTACTAAAAAATTTGAAAAAATATTTTTTTTCTCTCTTAAAGAGAGAAGTTACTTTATTTCTTTTTTTTTAATTCTTTTACGAGGGCCTTTTTTAACGGACCCTTTGGTAAATGCTTCTGTTCTCATTTGGTAGCCAAGGAGGGTTTTTCCCATATTTGCTCTTTTGGTTTGGAGCGGGGATGTTTTTTGTTTATTTAGAAGATGGAGTACAGCTTTGAGCCTGATTGGGTTTCGTATTGATACACTTATTTTAGGTGGAAATTTTAAAAAGGTCAGAGATAAATTTGTCACGATCAAATTTTGAAAAGTTTCTAAAGGTAACGTTTTAGGGGTTTAAAACCTTGGAATTTTGTATTTTTTTTGACAAGTGCAAAAATGGGAAGTGCACGATCCTAAACGGGTCCCTTGTCTCAAGAATGGTTTCTGGTTTGTAACAAAAAATGGTCTATCGTTTTTCGAATTCAGTGACCCTTGAGGAGTGTTTTTTGTGGTTTAAGACCAGGATCAAAAACATATTTCCATGTTTTTTTGATTTTGTGTTTATATTAAATTCCCCTTTTATATGAGTTTTCGATTGTCTGTGGGGTTTTCTCTTTAAACATGAAAGGTCAACCCAGTCGACATGTTCAGCTGGATTTCTGAAGAAAACATAAAATAAGGTTTTTTTAAATTTTAAGCTGGATTAATCCAGTTTGTTTCAATTTAAAGAGAGAGAGGAGGAGAGAGAGAGAGAGAATGTGTGTGTGTGGCGCGCACGACGTATGTTGTGTGTGTGTGTGTGCGCACGCAGTATGTGGAATGTGTGTGTGTTGTGGTGTGGTGGGCTGTTGGGGTGTGTGTGTGTGGAGAGAGAGAGAGGAGAGAGGGGGGAGAAATGTGGGTGTGTGGAAAGCATTTATGTGGTGTGTGTGTGTGGCCGCAGCAGTTGTGTGAATGTGTGTGTGTGTGTTGTTTGTGCGCACGCACGTATGTGGGGGTTTTGTGTGTGGGGGTGTGTGGGGGGGGGGGGGGGGGGGGGGGGGGGTTTGACATTTCGGGTTTGTGCATGTCGCTGTATTCACAAAGGGCATTTTCTTGTACAGCATGTCTTACGCCGGGGTCTGGTCGGGGAAATGTTGGACTTTATATTGTGGAACATAACCGATCAGTGTCCACAATTCAGACAAGAGGGTTATCTTCAAAAAGTGCTTTGTGAAGAGACAAAACAAATATGTTTCGGAAAAAATTATATTTTATAAAAATATTTATATATTAAAAAAAGGGAGAGAGAGGGGAGAAGAGGGGGAGAAGAGAGAGGAAGGGGAGAGAGGGGGGAGGGAGGGGGAAATGAGAGAGAGAGAGGGGGAGAAAAAAATGTGTGTGTGTGCGCCCCGACGTGTGTGTTTGTGTGTGGTGTGGGGTGTGCGCGTGCGCGCAGCACGTTATGTGTGAATGGTGTGTGGGTGTGTGTTGGTGTGGTGGGGGTGTGGTGCGCGCATGCCGTATGTGTGAAGTGTGTGTGTGTGGTTGTGTGTGTGTGGTGTGTGTGTGTGGGTGTGTGTGTGGGGGGGGGGGGGGGGGGGGGGGGGGGCGGTCATTTTGGTTGTGCAGTCAGCGTTTTTCACAATGGCATTCTTCATGTAAGCTGTTTACGTGGGTTGGTCAGACAATTAGGCTTTATATTGTGGAACAAAAAACCCGATATTGTCCCATTAACAAGAGGATTTATCTTCACAAGTGTTTTTGATGAAGGCACAAAACAAAAAGGTTCGGAATATATTATTTATATTATTTATATATATATATTTATATATATATTTATATTTTATCAACAAACTAATAAATTCCAAGGATAAGTACCGCACCTTTCCCAGAAAATTACGAGAGCTTGGTGTTGCTTTTGACTGCAAGAAATCTGAATTAAAACAAAGCTTTGTCTTATGTCTTAGATTAAAGAAAAAAGGGGAGAAGATTTATTTTCTGCAGGGCAAACTGTAACTAACGTATGTGCTAAAGGGGTAAATGGGGGGGAAAAAAAAATTAAAAATGTTTCAAAGTGAGCCTTCAGCAAGTTAAAATTCTCAATGGGAGGAAATCACAAAACCCTAACTCCTGGTCATATCCCGATATTTCAAAAATTGGTGGTTTCCCCTCATGACCGCGGAAAGTGGTAATTTAAAATCCTTGCCTCTTCGTTTTTAAGGAATTTGCAATCCTGAAAAGGTTGGTGTGCAATCCCGTAGTTGTTTGGATTTTTAAAAAAACCAACCAAAAGGTGCATAAAGAAGCAAAAGAAAAAATAAAAGAGCAAAAAAAGCTCTTTTCTTGGGAAAAGTAAAAATTAAAAAATTTCCTTAAGACACAGTGCTGAGGGCCATTCTTGGAATGAACCCGAAAGGGACTAAAATACAAAAAAACTAATAAATTCCAGGAAAAAGTACGCCCGTTCCAAAAATTAAGGATTGGGTTGTTGCATTGACTGAAAGAATATAAAATTATAAACAAGCTTTCTTAGTCTTAGTTTGAAGAAAAAAGGGGGAAAAGCTTATATCGCAGGGGATATGCCTAACTAAGTATGTGCTAAAGTGGGTGAATGGGGGGAAAAATGAAATAAATGCTTCCAAAGTGACCCTTTTCAGCAGCTTTTAATCTCCAATAGGGAGGAAAATCATAACACTAATTTGGTCATTCCCGATTTTTCGAAATTTGGTGGTTTTCCTAGGACCGCGGAAAGGGGTTTAATTTTCTCCTCTGCCTTTCGTTTAGAAGAATGAAACCCCGAAAGGTTGGTGTGCAATCCCGTAGTTTGTTTTTTGGGTTTTTAAAAAAAACCAACCAAAGGTGCCACCCAAAAGAAGCAAAAAAAAATAATTAAAAGAGCAAAAACGCTCATTTTCTTGTAAAAAAGTAAAAAAATAAAAAAATCCTCTAAGAAAAGTGTGAGGGCCGTTCTTGGAATGAATCCGCAAAGGGCTAAAATACAACAAACTATTTAAATTCCAAAGGATAAGTACCGCCCGTTCCAGCAATTTAAGGCAGCTTGGTGTTGCATGACTGCAAGAAATACTGAATATAACAAAGCTTGTCTTTGTTTAAGAAATAGGGGAGAAAAGATTATATCTGCGGGGCTTTCTGCCTAATAACAGTATGTGTAAAAGTGGGTGAAGGGGGGAAATTGAAATAAATGCTTCTCAAATGAGCCTTCAGAAAGTTAATTTCTAAAATAGGGAGGAAAAATCACAAACCCCTAATCTGGTCATATCCGTTTTTCGAAAATTTGGGTGGTTTCTCCTCGGACCGCGGAAAAGTGGTAATTTAAACCTCTGCTCTTCATTTTTTGAAAAAGCAATCCCTAAAAAGGTTGGGTTTGCAATCCGTAGTAGTTTGTTGATTTAAAAAACAACATAGGGCCCACCCAAGGGCAAAAGAAAATATAAAAGAGCAAAACAAGTTTAATTTTTTTTTGTGAAAAGTAAAAATATAAAAAGATTCCTCTAAGCACAAAGGTGGGGGGCCGTTTTTGGGAAAATAAACCCGCGGGACTAAAATACAACAAATAATAAATTCAAGGAAAATACCGACCTTTTCCAGCAATTACAGAGCGTTGGTGTTGCATTGACTGCAAAAAAAATACTGAATTATAAACAAGCTTGCTTTGTTTAGATTGAAGAAAAAAGGGGGAGATAAGCATTTCTATTGCGGGGCAAAATGCTAATAACGTATGTGCTCAAGTGGTTGAAGGGGGGGGAAATAAAAATAAATGCTTCTCAAAGTGAGCCTTCAGAAGTTTAATCCCCCAATAGGGGGGAAAACTATTTAACCTACTCCGGTCATTTTTCCGATATTTCAAAACTTGGTGGTTTCCCCTCAGTGACCGGGAAAGTGGGTTAATTTGACTCCTTGCCTCTTCAGTTTTAAAAAAATGCAACCCCTGAAAAGGTTGGTGGCAATACCGTAGTTTTTTGTTGAGTTTTCAAAAAACCCAAACCCAAAAGGTGCCATCCAAGAAGCAAAAGAAATCATAAAAGAGCAAAAAAAGCTACATTTTCTTGTAAAAAAGTAAAAAATTTAAAAAGATTCCTTAAGACCAAAAGTGTGAGGGCAGTTTTGGAATGATCCGAAGGGAAAAAATAACAAACAATAAATTCCAAGGATAAGTCCGCCCCGTTCCAGAAAACTTACGGCGTTGGTTTTGATTGACTGCAAGAAATACTGAATTATAAACAAGCTTGCTTTTGTCTTAGTTTGAAGAAATGGGGGAAAAGATTCATATCTGCAGGTGGCTATGCCTAACTAACAGTATGTGCTCTGTGGGGTGAAGGGGGGGAAAAATAAAATAAATGTTTCTAAAAGTGGCTTAGCAGTTATAATCTAAAATAGGGGGAAACTCACTAACCCTAACCCTGGTCATATACCATTTTTCGAAATTGGTGGTTTTTCCCTCAGTGCCCGGGGGGAAAGTGGTAATTTGACCCCCTTTGCCTTTCAGTTTTAAGAGTGCAATCCTGAAAAGGTTGGTGTGCAATACGTAGTTGTTTGTTGAGTTTCAAAAAAACCAAAAAAGGTGCCACCAAGAAGCAAAAGAAAAATCTAAAAGCAAAACAAGTACATTTTCTTGTGGAAAAGAAAAATTTTAAAAAAGTACCCTCAAAGACAAAAGTGCTGAGGGCCAGTTTTGGATGAATCCGCAAGGGACAAAAATTCAACAAACTAATAAAACCCAAAGGGTTTGTACCGCACCTTTCCCAGAATTACGGCCCGGGCTTGGGTTCTTGACTGAAAAAAATATGTTTTAAAAAAAAGTTGCTTTTGTCTTGTTTGAAGAAAAAAGGGGGAGATAAGCATTAAAATGGTATATGCGTGATATATATATATATTTTTTGGAGAGAGGAGGGGAGGGGGAAGAGGGGGAAGAGGGGAGAGAGGAGAGAGGAAAATGGTGTGTGTGCGCGACACCGTTGTGTGTGTGTGTGTGTGTGTGTGTGTTTTGGGGCCCCCCCGTATGTGTAAATGTGTTGTGTGTTTGTGAGAGAGGAGGAGGAGAGAGGGGGGAGAGGAGGGAAGAGGGGGAGGGAGGAGAGAGAGAATGTGTGTGTGTGGGCCGCAGGTGTTCTTGGTGTGTGTGGGGCGCACCCCGTATGTGTGTTGTGTGTTGGTGTGTGTGTGTGTGTGGTGTGTGTGTGTGTGGTGTGTGTTTTGGTTGTGTGCGTGTGTTGTGTGTGTACGACGCACGTTGTGTGAATTGTGTGTTGTGTGTGTGTGTGTGGGGGGGGGGGGGGGGGGCGTGTACATTTCTGGTTGTGCATGTACAGCTGTATTCACAAATGTGCATTCTTCTATGTACAGCATGTCTTACGTGAGTGTCTGGTCAGACAATGTATGGACTTTATATTGTGGAACATAACACGATCAGTGTCCACAATTCAGAAAAGAGGAGAACTTTATCATTCACAAGTGCTTTGATGAAGAGCCACAAACAAAATATGATTCGGAATAATATATTATATATTATTTATATATATATTATATATATATATATATAGGGAGAGAGAGAGAGAGAGAGAGGAGGATGAGAGAGAGGAGAGAGAGAGGAGGAGAGAGAGAGAGAAGAGGGGAGAGAGGAGAGAGAGGAGAGAGAGAGAGAGGGGGTAAATAAAAAATGCCCAGGTAAAATGATTTTGTTGTTTTTGCTTCAGTCTTGCTAATATCACATGGACCCACACCGTCTGTGGAAGGGTGGACATGATTTTCCCTCTTTGAGGGACATGGGTCCACATGGACCCACCGTCTGTGGAAGGGTGGACATGATTTTCCCTCTTTGAGGGACATGGGTCCACATGGACCCACACCGTCTTCCGTTTTATAGTCAAAAGCACCGTCCGGCGAAGGTTAAGCCAGGATACTTTTAATGAAGTAATATAAGCATGTAAATCAACCATCTGTAATCCCCCATCAACATAAGGTTTGCACACTATACTCCTTTTTATCTTGGCTGGTTTATTGCTCCTAAGAAGGAGAATAAAGCTGTCTGTAGTTCTTTAACAAATTTACCGGAGGATCAGGTAGATTTATCAAAAGATAAGTTAGTTTAGACAAACCAATGTTTTCCAATACTGTTATCTTACCTAAGGGAGAAAGGTCTCTCTTACTCCATCTACCCAGTACCTTTTTAATGTCATTCAATTTGCCTTCAAAATTTTATATCCGTTATTCTTTGATGTCCACACAAAATGTATACCCAATATTCTAAAAATTCCAGGATTCCAGCGAAAGTTTTCATCACGCATATATCTCATGTTTGATTGCTTCATACTTCCAAACCACACGACATTTGTTTTTTCATGATTAATTCTTAAACCAGACATTTGGGCAAAAGTCTCAATACACTTATGGTTTCATTGAACGACTTTTCTGTACCATTCCAGACATATATTGGTATCATCTGCGAATTGCGACAGGAGGACCTCTTGACCCCTCACCATGACACCTTTTATTTCAATATTTTGTCTAATAAGAAGCGACAGGACCTCTGCGCCGATCAGGTATAGGTAAGGAGAGCAAGGATCCCCCTGCCGCACCCCACGTCTGACTGGAAACTATTTTGAATATTGTCTATTAACAGAAACACAGGACGTCATGTCCTTGTAAAAAGAGACAATCCACCTTATAATATCGGGCTGAAATTGAAAAAATTCAAGCGCTTTATTCAAGAAGGTCAAGAGATGCTATCAAATGCCTTTTCAAAATCAACACTAAGTAAAAGACCTGAGGTGCTTTCTTCCTCGGTATATTGAAGTACATCATAGATTTTTCTAATATTCTCCCCAATGTATCTTCCTTCCATGAAGCCCTTTTGGTCCTCATGAACTATTTTTGGTAAGACACATTTGATACGATTAGCAATTGAGGCTGATGCTATTTTGTATGCCGTATTTAACAGAGAAATTGGTCTCCAATTCTTCAAATACTGTTTTGGCTTTATCCTCCTTGGGAATACAAACAATGACACCCTGTCTCTGTGTAACTGACATACTCTGTTTATCAAAACCATCGTTCAGAGATCTGACAAGAAAGGTGCCAATATCTGCGAAGAAGAATTTATAAAATTCAACAGTAAAAACCATCTGATCCAGGGCTCTTGTTGTTTTTCATATTTTTTTAGGGCCTCACCCACTTCGTTTATAGTCAATGGACCTTCCAGTCGATCACTTTCTTCTTGTGTTAATTTGTTAGCATCCTTTATTATACCATTAAGATCTACGTTCCTTGCTTTCTGTTCTGTAAATAGTTGTTCATAAATGTTTCAACCTCTTTTAGGATACTCTTTTGATCGGATATAATATTACCATCAACTCTTTCAAGAAAAACTCATAGAGCGATCTACAAAATTTCTATTTTCCAAGCTGCAAAAGTATTTACTAGGTTTCTCCCCTTCGCGAATCCACTTTACTCTTGATCTTTCTCCCCTTCGCGAATCCACTTTACTCTTGATCTAACAATAATTCCCTCTATTTTCTTTTCCCGTAGTTCTTCTAGTTCCAATTTAAATTGTTCTAGTTCTCCTAAATACTCTTCATTCACATTTGAACTCAAGTTGGAAATCTTTGTTTCAAGTTCCTTTTCCCGTTTTAATATTTTTTTTCTTATAGCATGAATAGGCTATTGTTTTTTCTCTTATTTTTTAGAAACACCATTTCAAAAAATAGTTGATCTGAAATTGTAAACTGTAGCATATCACTTGCCACCTCATTAATATTCTGAAAGTTGTAGACTGGTAAAGCGTATTCTTTTTTTAACTCTGAATGACTTCTTTTATTTCATCTACAAATTTTGTCTTAATAAAGAATTGTTTAAATTTCCCAGTACTGTCTATCTCTCATCCTCTCTTCTTCTCTAAGACTTATATCAACAATGGGAATGATTGACGGTAACTGAGACCATATTAGATCTACTGACATCCGGACAACAGACTTTTGATATCAGAAAATAATCTAACCTGCCTTGTTTTATGGTATTAAATTTGCGCCAAGAATATTTTTAAATTTGGGTTTAATGTTCTGAACACATCAATCAATTCATGGTGAGCGCAGTTAAATCCAATATTGCTTTACGCGATCTAGGTCTATTTGGAGTACTTAGAATAGTTTCTTGAATCAAGTTTCCGTTAGCACAACATTCCAGTCTCCTCCCAAGATCAAGTTATTATTACCAGACTGTTCAAGTTTAGCACTTAACGCATTAAAAAAATCTCCTGCACTGTTATCTCCTGCACTAGGCCCATATACATTGACCAAAGTGAATCGTTTCTTGAGAAACTCCACATCTAAAAAAAGATACTGTCCATTGGGGTCCTTACATGATTAAATACTTTGTACTCAAAAATTATATTAATAGAATTGCAACCCAATTTTATTTGTATTGATCCTGCAGCCATACTGAATATCCCAGCTTGACCTAATAAAGTTTTCTTGTTTATGGGGTAGATGAGTTTCTTGTAGAAAAATATATGCTACTATTCTGATTCCTCGGGAATTCGAAGACATCTTTCCTTTTCTTGAAGTCATTTATCCCATTGCAATTGTAAAGAACATATTTTGAATCCATTGATTTATTATCTTGCTATCCATTTTTTCTTCCAGAATAAACTCCCAGAATTATATCCAATACCCTTTTGTATTGTACAAAGTGCCAAATTCGAACATGCTCCACTCTTGTTCTCTGTAGGAAGCTACTCTTTATACTTGAGGATGTATGAAAAAACTCATGGAAAGAGTATACTTAGCACCTTGATTTTCAACAAAGCATGAAAAAAATGTATTCCACAGGTAATTTTTCTCATTCCACAGCCCATGACAAAAACATTGCAAGGTACACAAATCACACAATAACACAGTACATGACAAAGATACGATACAATCAAAAACATACTTATATAAATGTTCATTCATATTGGGGCAACTTTGCTGACAACCCCCCATATAAACCGAAATTAGACTAAATTTAGGCACTAAACGAACCATGCAAACATTCGAACATTGTACAAAAAGTGTAAACCGTGCAAAATCACAGCGCTCATTCTCATGACTCATTCAGAATTTATGGCTACTAATATTGTAATAAGTTCATGTTTGGAATGGGGTCAGCTATTCCTATGTTTGTTTACAATTGAAAGAACCATCATCCCTGATGGTGTTCTTCATCCTAATTGCAAAAAAAAACCAAAAAAAAAAACCACCAATAGCCCTACACCTGTAATACCAAAACACACACCACACACACACACACTCACGACACACACACACACACACCTGCATACACACCAACACACACACACACGCACCCACGCACACACACCACGCACACGCAACACACACACCACACAACAAACCTACCAAAAGGTATCTCATTAACATATACATGGGTCAGTAAACAAGTGGGGTAACTTTTTCAATTTTCAATATCAATTATACATGGGGTTTTCAGTATTGGTTTCACATATTTGCAATCAGGCTTCCATACAAATTATAAGCAAACACAAGGAATCATCCTCATGATCTGCTAACCCGGCTACTCTGTAACAGTATTAAAAAAAAAAAAAAAAAAAAATAAAAAAATAAAGAAAGAAAAAAAAAAAAAAAAAAAAAAAAGAAAGAAAGAAAAAAAAAAAAAGAAAGAAAGAAAAAGAAAGTAAAAAAACCAATAGTCACTGCCCTACCTTAGTGTCTTAAACTATAAATGCAATGTATCAGTAAACAAACAACATTAACCATTCAAAAGAATCACACAGGGTATCCCCCTATGAACTTTGCTGGTCTGCTGGAAATGCAGATCAAAAAGGGCATTGGAAGCCTCTTTTAACTTTACTTCTTTTGCTGTTGTTGTTGCTCAGTTTCTTTCCATATTACTCGTTCACCACTCATTTCAAGTCCCCATACACAGCTATACTCAGGACTCTCCTGTTACAAAGTCTGCTCCAGTAACCCACTGGAGCTATTGTATCAGGTTATATATGCGGTAACACACCTTGGGGAACAGAACACTGATGCGGGAGTCACTTTGTTGGTGTTCAATGGTGCCTGTTCTGATTTTACATATATGCAGGAAATTATGCACTAATGACACCAAGTCATGGAAAAGAGTCTCCACTTTGTCCCCCCACTGACAGTCCTCACAAATCTGTTCCCTAGAGAGACTTTGAACTGAAGTCTGTATAGGCCAAATGTGGATGCAGACATCAAAACCACAGAATCAATACACGGCATGAAGAACTGAGATTATATCTGCGACCAAGGGATCGAAAGTCACTTTCTTTAATCATTATTTATAGGTTATCGATAAGGTCAAGTTCAAAAGAACCGTTAAATGGTGGTCCCATGTGCACATGCATTTATGCATTTATACGCATTAAAGAACCATGGCGGTAAGGGAGTTGGCTACAGAAATTCTGTAGGCTCATGACAGGTAAACAAAAATGAAGACAACAACAACAACAACAACAAAAGCCACACATACAAAACAAACAGGAGGCAGGGTTTTAAAGCAACATGCAATTTTTGGGGACAAAAACCTTAGACTTCAAACAGGGAAATATGTTGTGTTTTAGATAGTTACATAATTGAAAACAATACAGTTTGTTGTGATTTGACAGTCACATAATAGAAAACAATACAGTTAGAGTCTTTTTCAACTAAACTGCTAACCAACTTTATGCAAATCAATTCTGCATTCCAATCAAAAACCATCTTTTCCCCTTATTAACGTTTTCTAGATTAATATTATGCAAGCAGTTTAACATGAAGTTTCACTTAAGACGAGTGGATTTCTTGTCACAGAGACACAATATATTTTATCATATCATCAACCTGTTGAACAAGAAATGGAAATTCATTTCACCAAAACCAGGCAATCAGTTACACTTGAAGTCATTAACCAAACTGTATCAATCTTGGTTCACACAAAACATCAAGAAAAGAAAAATTCTTGCTCATCTCAGTTTGCGCAAAACATTGAGGAAAAAAAATTCTTTCTCATCTTCACAAAAGTTAACAGCTAATGCTATACTGCTCAGAAGCAGTGTTGGTTTAAATTCTACATTGAACGGGATTACTAATGTTAGCATAACCATTGTAAGCAATCAGAAGGTCAGCACTTTTGAGTTTTGTGATAGCATGTTGTGTTGCTGTCTTCACTTTTTGCTATGAATGGAATTGAAGGTTAACATAATCAACACAGATCCTGAAATCATTCATTGTGCCCAGAAAAAACTGTAGTCATTGCACAGACATTACCTCAGGACATGACATGACATTTGAGTTTTTTTTTTTTTTTTTATTTAAATTTTCTTGAAAAAAAACTAAAGTTGATAGCAACTTCAATATGAAACAGTGTTATAATCCTTTCTTTCATCTCTTTGAGGCTGTACTTTTTAAAAATCAACATTGTTACATTGTGTTTACTTGGAGTTATAATGAGTCTACTATCAAAAATCATTCACTTCATCTAGATCATCTGCCATCCCACAAAGAGGCTTGGGTGGCCGATTTCTTTGTTTAAATTAGCCAATGAAATCAACTGTTACTGGTTTACTTTTCATGTCATATGCTATAGAAAGGAACTAAATGTGTTCTCTGAAACCACTCCCTGAGAATCCTCAGGTAAATCTGATCACAGATATTTCTTTGGAATGACCATTGCTATCAGTCCCAAATATTTTGCTGCCTGACTCATAAGAACCTGTGGCTTGCATTAAGGCAGTATGTCACCATATGGTGGGCAGTCCCTGCAGCAAGAATCCTTGCAGGTAAGATTTGACCTTCCTTTGAGCTTCTTTTAAGTCTAGCTTTGTATCATTACCCAGGCAGCTGTTGTTGAAAAAAAAAAAAAAAACCCCAAAAAAAACCCAATAACCCTACACCTGTAATACCACACACACACACACCACACACACACACACACCTGCATACACACCATACACAAAACGCACCCACACACACACACACACACACACACCCCACACACACACACACACACACACACACACCTACCAAAAGGTATCTAACATTATACATGGGTCAGTAAACAAGTGGGGTAACTTTTTCAATTTTCAATTTCAATTATACATGGGGTTTTCCAGTATCGGTTTCACATATTTGCAATCAGGCTTCCATACAAATTATAAGCAAACACAAGGAATCATCCTCACATGATTGCTAACCCCGGCTACTCTGTAACCGTATTAAAAAAAAGAAAGAAAGAAAGAAAAAAAAGAAGTAAAAAACCAATAGTCACTGCCCTACCTTAGTGGTCTTAAACTATAATGCAATGTATCAGTAACAAACAACTTTAAAACCATTCAAAAGAGTCACACAGGGTATCCCTTGAAATAGACACAAAAAAAACCATTCAATTTGTATACAAATACAAATGATGCTGAAATCCAAAACTAAGAACACACTTAGTTGATTCATGTTTTCAATTCTCAGTAGTAGCAGCCACACCCTAAACCTTGTGAAAGTATCACGGCAACATAATACTGATGTTAGGTAATTAATTTAAACTGCTAGAGTGTCATAAGTTTTACATAATCTTGCACTTTACAGTTCAGGGCACAAAGACATTATTGGCCTACCTTTTTCTGTCTCACTATGAAATAATGCAGCTCAAACAATACTATCCCTTCCCACTGGTGGACGGCTTTGGCAAGGCCATGGTCTCTTCACACTCAGTCACATACTTGGAGGCATCTGCAATCGAATCCACCTGGACTATCTTCCCCGTCAATGTCTTCATTAACACTTTCCCATTTTTAGTCCAGGCTCTGTCACAGACTCTTTTGTTGTCCCTTGTCGCACACAACAGAGCGTAGGCCCGGGGTGTCAAGTCTTCCACCATCAAGATCTTTGTTCCTCGAAGATTTCTGCGTGCATAGAGCACCTCGTCGCGCGTTCGCCTGGACACGAAAACCCTACAATAATCCCCGCGGCGTTTTGCAGCGTCCGAGGCCCCCTTCTTGGGACCACCCACCCGGTGTACAGCCTCGATATCTCTGGGATCGACCTTAATCTTCAATTTCTCCTTGAAGAGAGATAGCACTTTGTTTTCGCACTCTGCTGGTGTCTCCGCTCTGCCCTGACTATTTTCACTGACACCAAATATTCTGAGGTTGTTGCGTTTGATATAAGCTGACAACTCTTCACTTCTGCGATCTGCTAACTCTGCAGTGGGAATTTCACTTCTCTGATGTTATCCTTAAGCTGATCTTCCCTATCCCTCAGACCTTGCACCTCCATTTTCAATTTGTCATTATCAGTTTGTAAAGTGAAAATGACTGATTTCAGTTCTTCCACCGTTTTCCATCACTTTCTCCAGCGTCTTGCTGACCCCACACAGTTTCAAATGATATCATCATTAGTTGCACCTGTTCAACTCCGAGAGAGAAAACCTCGTTGTTGTCACCCATACTGCGACTGTCTGAATTTACGTTTTTACTTTCCTTGCTGTCGAACTCGGCACTGTTCTGGCCTTGGGAAAAGTTCACAGAAAGTTCATCTTCCGTCTGCTGAGTATCTCCTCCTGAAGCCTTGCACTTCTTACTGCTGGAACTAGGAGGAGGTGTATTGAAGGAGGTGTCCGAACCGCTAGACGCTGACTTCGCACACTGCTTTCTTTTCCTCTCCATGCATGTACGATGCAGACGTGCAGATATAAACAATGGCCACTTCGGTTCGCTGGCGACTTCCGGTTCACCTTCCGCCCAAATTACCGTGAAGATTACAATTAAAAGTGCCCAAAACATCAAAACTTTATGATTGCTTCATGCGGGGGGGGGGGGGGGGGGGGGGGGGGGGTCAGCTGTTGATTGCACTGCTAATCGACGCACATTGTGGCTTCTTAGTTTCTTGAAAGTAGCAAAATTGCCACTTTTCTCCGGAGCTCCCAACACTGTCGTGTTACTTGCGACGTGACCAGCCAAATGTATTTTGATTTTAAATGATCAGAAAGAAGCAGAATCTTTCAACAGAAAAAGTAATTTTTGAAACAGTAACAATGGAAAAATACTGCGAGTGTGGCATCAAATGTCCACATTGGAACAACTGGTAGAGTTAATTAATGCACAGAAACAGCAAAATCAATTTTTCACCTGCACTATCTTGCATATCTTCATAATTTGCCAGGTGTACTAGTCTTTCAGCACACATTATTCACTGAATTGCATCACTTATGTTTCTACAACAACTTGTTTGTGCAAGTCTTATTGCACACAACCGTGCACATGATTTCTGTTCAGTGTGGATTTTGCGTCTCTTTAGGCTACCCACAAGCATATAACTCTCACTGCACACATCGCATGCAAATGATTTCTGACCAGCTTGAATCATATTGTGAATTCTCTTTAGACTATCTGCCAGTCTAAATTCTCTTTAGACTATCTGCCAGTCTAAAAGTCTTACTGCACACATCACATGCAAATGGTTTCTCACCAGTATGGATCATTTTGTTTCTTCAGGTGACTTGCCCCTCTAAAATTCTTACTGTACACATCACATAAAAATAATTCTCAACAGATCATCTTGTATTTCTTCTGGTATTTCTCCTGTGTAAAGGTCTTACAGCACACACTCATGCCAACGGTTTCAGACATGTGTGGATAATCTTGTGTACCTTCAGACCAATTGCCGATGTAAATCTCATACTGCACTCATCACATGAAAATGATTTCTCACCAGTATGGATCATCTTGTGTTTCTTCAGGTCACTGCCATGTTAAAACTCTTACTGCACACTTCACTGACAAAAATTTCTCACCAGTATGGATCATCTTGTGTGTCTTCAGATTATCTGCCATATAAAACTCTTACTGCACACTTCACATGAAAATATTTCTTACCAGTATGGATCATCTTGTGTGTCTTCAGACGACTTGCCCGTGTAAAACTCTTACTGCACACATCACATGAAAATAATTTCTCACCAGTATGGATCATCTTGTGTTTCTTCAGGTCACCTGCCGTGTAAAACTCTTACTGCACACATCACATGAAAATAATTTCTCACCAGTATGGATCATCTTGTGTGTCATCAGGGCACCTGCCTGTGTAAAACTCTTACTGCACACTTCACATGAAATAATTTCTCACCAGTATGGATCATCTTGTGTGTCTTCAGACTACTTGCCCGTGTAAAACTCTTACTGCACACATCACATGAAAATAATTTCTGACCAGTATGGATCATCTTGTGTGTCTTCAGATGACCTGCCTGTGTAAAACTCTTACTGCACACTTCACATGAAAAAAATTTCTGACCAGTATGGATCATCTTGTGTGTCTTCAGATTACCTGCCTGTGTAAAACTCTTAACTGCACACATCACATGAAATAATTTCTCACCAGTAGGATCATCTTGTGTGTCTTCAGATGACCTGCCCGTGTAAAACTCTTACTGCACACATCACATGAAAATAATTTCTGACCAGTATGGATCATCTTGTGTGTCTTCAGACGACCTGCCCGTGTAAAATCTTACTGCACACATCACATGAAAATAATTTCTGACCCGTATGGATCATCTTGTGTCTCTTCAGGGCACCTGCCCATGTAAAACTCTTACTGCCCCACTTCACATGAAAATTTCTCAACCAGTATGGATCATCTTGTGTGTCTTCAGATAACATGCCCATGTAAAACTCTTACTGCACACATCACATGAAAATAATTTCTCACCAGTATGGATCATCTTGTGTGTCTTCAGATAACATGCCCATGTAAAACTCTTACTGCACACATCACATGAAAATAAATTTCTGACCAGTATGGATCATCTTGTGTCTCTTCAGGTCACTTGCCCGGTGTAAAACTCTTACTGCACACTTCACATGAAAATAATTTCTGACCAGTATGGATCATCTTGTGTGTCTTCAGATACTTGCCCATGTAAAATTTACTGCACACATCACATGAAATAATTTCTCACCAGTTGGATCATCTTGTGTGTCTTCAGATTACCAACCTGTGTAAAAGTCTTACTGCACACATTACATGAAAATGGTTTTTGACCTGTGTGGATCATCTTGTGTGTCTTCAGATTACAGGCCCGTGTAAAAGATCTAGTGCACACATCACAAGTGAACAGTTTCTTCTCTCTTGGTTTCACCTTGACCTTGCCTACTGATGTCCCAGTTGTACTGAACACACCACAAACCACTGGTTTCTGAGCTGACCCTGATGATGTCCCAGTTGTACTGAACACACCACAAACCACTGGTTTCTGAGCTGACCCTGATGATGTCCCAGTTGTACTGAACACACCACAAACCACTGGTTTCTGAGCCGACTCTGATGCTTGACAAGTGGAAGACAGGGGGTTGTCATCTTCCTGTTACAAACAGAAAATTACTTCATTATCAGTGTCATAATCATATAACATCACTACCATCAACAAACTGACCAGTTAATGATCATCACTCCTATCCTTTTATCAGGCAGACTTATCCAAAATCAACAGGGTTACACACAAAGAAACAAACTGACCAGTTAATGATCATCATCCTATCCTTTTATCAGGCAGTCTTATCCCAAAAAACAACAGGGTTACACACAAAGAAACAAACTGACCAGTTATGATCATCACTCCTATCCTTTTATCAGGCAGTCTTATCCAAAATCAACAGGGTTACACACAAAGAAAAAAAAACTGACCAGTTAATGATCATCACTCTATTTCCCTTTTTTCAGGCAGTCTTATCCAAAATCAACAGGGTTACACACAAAGATAAAATAAGATAAGATAATGTTGCTTATAGCCCAGCCGACCGCAAAGGGCCACATCAGGGCTGTCACCACGTTTTTAAAAACAAACTCACCAGTCATAAAAAAAAACAACAACAAAAACAAAAAGAAAACCCCAACTTTCACACATCTCGTTAAATGACATCGTCTACAAACGCACCAGAAACTTTGTTAAAATCTTTCTGCCGTAAAATCTTAAATCAGATGAAAAATGTTAATACTCTCTCAAAAACTCAAGGATCACATCAGGCGGGACATCCCTGAACAGGATCTTCATGGACTCCGCTGTAAAATGTTTGTGTCTCACATCGTTGCAAGTCCCAACACTCTAAAAGAACATGTTTCATTGTGAGTGGCGCATGACATGGAATGCACCACGGAGCTTCTTCACTCTTTAAAAGGTAAGAATGGGGTAAAATACGAATGGACGGTGTGCAGCCGGCACAGAACCGTTTCCTCTTTACGACCACCCGACGTAGATGGGAGGAACTCCTTAAGGTTTGGACGGATCTGAAAGAGTTTGTTATTCGTCTGTGTGTTCCAATCCTCCTGCAGAGGTCTCTCACATAATCGTTAATTTTGGGTTTCACATCCCGAGCAGGGGATATAAGTGTTGGGACAGTTTCTCTCTTGTGGCATTCTTGGCTAAACGATCAAAACCATTTCGTTCCCGCCGATGCCAACATGACCAGGAACCCAAGCAAGAGTAATGTTGTAACCGTCCGCCTTCAACTTGCTAAAAAGTTTTTTAAAAAGTAAAAGTTCTGGATGCTGAAGGTTGTGGCCAGCTATGGCCTCCAAAGCTGACAGCGAATCCGACAGAACCAGAAAGTCCTTCGAAGAAGAATGTGAGATTATCTTCAAAGGCCAGTACCAGAGCAGTAAGTTCAGCAGAATAGACAGATGCATCTGAATGTATATGTTCCAACAGTATCTGAGAAGGAGCCCAGGGCAGTAGGCTGCACAGGCCACTCCATCCTCAGACTTGGAACCGTCAGTGAAAACTTTTTGACAGGATGGGAATTTGGAACAGAGCTCAGCATACAATGACTTGTACGCCAGAGAGCTGGTAAGGGCTCTTTGCGAAAAGCTGCAAGATCGAAACGAATCTCTGGTGGTGAAAAAGGTCCACGGAGGTTGATCCGGAAACTTGGAAAAATCGGAAACTACTCCCAGGTCTAGACTGCATTCCGCACGTGAGGTTGCATACGAAGACCAAACGGCGGAATACATTTAGGGTTGTTTTCAAACTTACTTTGGAAACGAAGGGTCAAGACACAGTCATAGGCAGGATTCTGCGGTTCTGAGAACAGTCGGACATAATAATTTAAAGACAGTTTCAGCCTGCGGTTGGACAATGAAGGTTCACCCGCCTCTGCGTACAGGCTGTACACAGGGGTGGTGCGGAACGCTCCAAGACAGAGACGAAGCCCTTGATGGTGGATAGGGTCCAGAGTTTGAGGTAGGATGATCTTGCAGAGCCGTACACAGCACAAACCGTTTAGTCCAGTTTGGAACGGACCAAGGCTCTGTAGAGGGCAGTAAAGTTTTCTTATCAGCGCCCCAGTCGGTGTGCGCTGCGACCCCCAGTATATTCAGTGCTTTCTGGCAAGCAGTTTTGAGGTTTTTAATATGGCTGAGAAAGTTAAGTTTCTGGTCAAAGATAACCCCCAGAAATTTGGCCTCTTTGACAGCTGGAATGGGAGATTTCCCGACTTGAATTTCAGGATCAGGAAAAAACTGATGGAAATTATGGAAGTGAATACACTGTGTCTTGTAGCAGAAAAGGTGAAACCCTTTTCATCCGCCCACTGATGGATTTTATCCACGCAAAGCTGGAGCCTGCGCTGGACACTCGGGTACAGGCTTCCAGTTGCGTAGACAGCGAAATCATCCACAAACAATGAGCAGTCTGAACCCTGCTGAACTGATTTCACAATGTTGTTGATCTTAATACTAAAGAGGGCAGAGAGACAGTATGCCCCTGTGGAACACCAGGCCTGCCTACCCCCATTTCCAGATTTCAGGGGCAGAATTATCAAATTTCAGGGACACAGACTGAATTTCAGGGACGCATATAGCAACACAGAAAATGACATGTTTGCTGCTGTAGTGCCATAACTAGTTATTATTCATATATGAAAGGGAAAACCAAGCTATCGTTTCATGCAATCAATTTGACATGCACACTTCTTGCATGCTCCAGACAGGATGAACAAGCGGTGCCACTGTCAGTCTCCATTGTTAATAATAGAAAAGTCTTTGTGAAAATGATAAATTGTCAAAGTTCAAAAACAAAAATAAAAAATACAACACGGGTAATTGAAGTCACATAGAAACCCTATTTACACACTGCAGTTATCCTAATGTCGCGATTGGAATGTTCGTTTCAACAACAGCATCGACGAAATAGGTCTCTGCCCTCATCACTTGCATGTCGTGATTCGTGACCTTGTCCCCTCCACTTGAAAAAAAACCCGTTATCTTCGTGTTGGCTTTCTCGATTCCTTTCTGCCTGTCTTTTTCCTTTGCTTTTTTCACATGTATTGGCCCCACCACGTGCCGATCGACATCGTGCATCCCTCCGTATTTACACAGAAAATGTGTGCCACAGTTTCTCACAAAAAACTTTATGCTCCCCATTTCCAGCTTTCATGAAAGAATACTTTCAGTATATTTTTCATTGAAGCTAGTCGCACGTTTAGCTTTCTTCGATGCTTCGCGGTTTTTTTCTTCTTCACCACCGAAACTTTGCTGTCGCTTGGACGCCATCTTTGATTTTTTTGAAAGGGGGGGGGGGTTGAACTGTGTTGCGCATGCGCACAGCGCACCTCTACTATGAAGACAGTCGAAGCGAAGCGTGCCGAAGTGTTCAAATGCTGGTGCCCTCGGTGGCCCAAACTCGATCACATAACCAAGGCTTTGGGGCCGAAGGGGGTAGCCTACCCAAAAAATCGCCGCAGCGATTGTAGGGAGTTTCTATGTACAGGCCTGATTTTTTTTTTTTTTTTTTTTTTTAAACTTAGATTTTTTTTTTTCCGGGGGGCAAATTAAACTCGCGGGACATGCGGGATTTATTGTTTTTTTTTTTTTTGGGGACAAACCCGCGAATTGGGGCCCGGAGGCAGGCTGGACACCCATCCCTGCCGGGGGACATCAAGAGAGTGGTGCCACCCGGACCTGAAACTACGTTTAAAAAAAAAAAATTTTAAATAAAAAGCGGAAGATGCCCTGAAAACCCAGACGGGGAGATCTGAAGTACCCCGACTTCCAGGTGTATCGTGGGCCTTCCCCAAAGCAAAAAAAAATTGCCATGCATGCTGTCTTTCAAAAAAAAGCTTTTCCGAAGTGTAGATTCCAGAAATCAAATGGTCAAAAGTACCGGTTTGCGGAAAACCACACTGTTCTTTCGCCAAAAGGCCATGGTTTCGGGTTTCCACATGACCCGCTTTGACCTTTTCCCAAAAAATTTAAGACACGTGGTCAAAGCATGGGGGAGTTTTGTTGGATTAGAAAAATTTTTTCCCAGGTTTGGGGATGGGAATAATGAGGCTTTCCCCAAGGGGGGGAAAAAACTGTAGTCCCCATGGGTAACCTGTGCAGTATGTGCCTTCTTGCGGAAGGTTTTCAACAGTTGATAAGAATTTCATCTTTACCTGGAGAGGAACGCTGCAAAAAAGTAAGGAAATTTTCAGCCGTTTAACGTGAAAGGAAATTGTAGTTTCCAGTTGTCGGACAAAAGTTGCAGGGTGATTTTTCTTTTAGGGCTTTTTTTTTTGAAAAAAGGGCTATTTGTTAAAAGAGGGGGAATTCTTTTTCAATGGTTGAAAGAAGCAATTGGCAACTGCTTTCTTGTCTTTTTATTAAAGAGTCAGCAAACTTGAGAGGTTCAGGGGGGGGACAGGTGTTTTTCCTTTGATTTTTTTAAAAGTTTTCCACACTTTTTTCTTGGGTTTTCGATGTCAGCCGGAGCAGAAGCTTCTCCGGGACCGCCCGTTTACGATTTTAAAAGTTGTCTTGATTTAGCTTGATTTGAGTTTTGGGTCCACCACCTCCCAACCCAAAGTTGAGGGGGGCAGTTTTTTGCCCCCAAGGGCAGCACTTTGGGTTGGGAGGTGGTGGACCTGTTTCCCACCAGAGTTGAATTCTTCCTTGCGTGTTTTGGGAAAAGAAAATTCATCAGTCTGGCAGCAGACTGATAGGGGAAAACTTTCTTTACGGCCAAAATTCGAAGTGCGTTCGTTGATGCCAAAAAATGTTTGCGGGCCTAAAAAAAGGGGATTTTCTTTCATTTTTTACTCGTTGTATATGGTTTCCTAAACCCAAAGAGGGCAGTTTGGGAAGGGAGGGAGGTCGCCCCCGCAGTTAGCAAATGCCCCGGATCTTTACGGGGCCATCATGGGTTGCCAGCAGCAAACACCGCACCCCTCCCCCCAGAACAAGGTCTCTGACGGCAAACCCTTTGACATTGAAGCCCCTAATGGGGGGAACATACAGCTAACCTGACGTTCAGAAACCCAACTTTGATACTGGGGGCAGACAGGGTTGCAGAAGTCAGAAAGGGGGGTGTTTGGCCATCTTTCTGCCTTTTTTCTGTCACCCTGCGCACCTCCGCACAACCTGGGACGCCAGTTCCGTTTTGATCTCTCCCTTTGAGACCCTGTTAGATCCTGCAGCGAATCCCCTTTTGACAAATTTTAACTTTTTATGGGGAGTACCCTGTTTTCCTGTCCACTTTTTTTTGTTGCCCTCAACAGCTGTTTCAGATTGTTTTTTTGTCGACTTGAATGAGAAAGGGCCCATTCCTCAACCTTTTGACGGACTGAGGGTACCTGCTAGACCTTAAACCCCTTTTGTATGGCAAAAGGGCCAGCTGAAAGGGTTTTTCCCTGCTCCGTCCCTTTCCCTACGAGCGGAAGCCCCGAAACCTGTCCTCGTCTTTCCTCCATGTTGACACTATCAGAATTGAATCCCTGAAATGGGGATGGCCTTCCCCTTCTTTTTTGGGGGGGGTTTTTTTTTTAAAAAACCATATTTTTTTTTTTTTTGATTCATCCCTCCCTTCCCCCCCTTGGGTCCAATAAGGGGGCCCGGGCCAAGAAAAACCCAAAGTTTGACCCCTTCCCCGGCTTGGGGATGCATACGACAAACGAAAAACCAACCCTAACCCCCCTGATCAGCTCAATCCCCGGGAAAGGAGTGGCACTGCAGGGTTTACTTGGCCGCAGGGGAAATGCCCTTTTCTTGACCCGCCCCCAAAAGGGGGGCCGAAGTACCCCGGGCAAAGTGTACTCCCCTTCTGGAGAGGCCGAGCCAAAGTGATGTGTTAAGCACGGCCTCCACAAGACTGGCCCCTCAATCACCGGTCTCATCCCCCCCCGACACAGGTCGCACCCCCACGGGGAAAGCGGGGATCTTTAAAGGGGACCCAGAGAGAAAAGGAGTGGGAAAAGAAACTTAAAAAAAAGGGGGAAAGATAGAAAAGGGCAAGTAAAAACAGAAAACAAGAAAGGAGAAAGGCGGGGTTTCCTTTGTAGGGTCCCACCCTTTGCCTATCGACATGGGAAGCCCCACCCGGGCATCAACTTCTTACCACGTTACGCTTGGCCCGACGATCTTGCTTTTTGGGCCAGAAGATTTAAAAAACCCGCCACTCCAAGTTTTAAGCCCCCCCCCAAAGCCAAAGGGGGAAAAAGGGCCCCGCAAGCCCTCCGCCCCGCAAAGGGCGCAACCCCCGGGGGGTACACACAAAGAAACAAACTGAACCCGTAATGATCATCACTCCTATCCTTTTATCAGGGAGTTTATCCCAAAAACAACAGGGTTGCACACAAAGAAACAAACTGACCAGTTAATGATCATATCCTTAGATCCTTTTATCAGGCAGTCTTATCCAAAATCAACAGGGTTTACACACAAAGAAACAAACTGACAGTTAAAATCACACCCCATCCTTTTTCAGGCAGTCTTATCCAAAACAACGGGTTACCACAAAGAAAAAAACGACAGTTTAAAGACCCTCCCATCCCTTTTTTTCAGGCATCTTAACCAAAAAAAACAGGGTTACACACAAAGAAACAAAAAGACCCGTTAATGTCACATCCCATCCTTTTTTAGGGGTCTTGTAAAAAAACAACAGGGGAAAGATAAGATAATGTTTCTTTAGCCCAGCCGCCGCCCGAGGGGCCACATCAGGGGTGCACCACGTTAAAAAAAACCCCCAAATCAAAAGGGTTACAACAAAAAAACAAACTGACAGTTAATATCAACATCCTATTAAAAAGGGAGCTTACAAAAACAAAAGGGGGAACGCACAAAAAGAAACCAAAATGCCAGTTAATGTCACACTCCTTCCTTTTATCAGGCGTCTTATCCAAAAACAACAGGGTTACACACAAAGGGAAAAAAAAGAAAGCAAGCCAGTATCTTTCACTGCGTTGATGTGAATGGATCAAAACTTCAAGGATTCGTAAAATGACAAATGGGTTCAATGGCTGCTAGTTTCAAAATTCCAAACGAGGATATTTTTAAAATGTAACCCAACATAACTACAGAGGGTTAGGTGAAGAAGGGAAAGGGGGGGATGGAAGGGTTTGGGGGGGGGGAAGGGGGGGGGGTTGGGAAGGGGAAAAAGGGAGGAAGGAGGAGAGGGGGGGGAGAGGAGGCCAGAGGGGGCTCCCTTTCCCCCTTCCATATCCCCCCCCCTCAGCAGGAAATGAATTCCCTTTATTGTGAAAAACCCTTTTGGTCACCTCTCCTGCACGAACCCCCCCCCCCCCCCCCCCCCCCCCCCAACTTCCCCGCAGAATACTTGCCCCCGGCAAATGGACCAAATTTACAGCCCAAACGGACAAAAACCCAATAACATTTTACCCAGGCAAATGCAGGAAAAAAGTATTTTGCTTTTGATCAGCTCAGAAAAATTAAAAGGGCTGAAAATGTTAAACCACAGACACATAAAAACAGCCTCGAATTGTATAGGAATAGGGGGGGAAGGGATTTTGAGGTGGGGGGATGGAAGAGGGAGGCAATGGATTTCCCCAAATTTCAAAACAAATTCCCCCCA
>JAFLJL010001896.1:10000-29384 GCA_018398815.1 Conus ventricosus | reverse complement strand
TAAGGGATAGTTCTCATGCCAGTGGTGTACTCAGAAATGGGCATTGTGTAGCGTTTTATTTTAATTAATGAATTTGGCGTACAATAATGCTAACTTTATTCTCAGTTATAGTTTTTTTCGTAACAAAAAAAAAAAAAAAAAAAAAATTGACGTGATTTTTTTTCACTCAGTTTACGAGTCGTGTATACACAACATCCAAGTCTGTGTGATATATTGGATGCATTCTTAAAAGACTAACAGTTGTAGAGTTTATTCACCCGCAAATGGACGTAAATGACATGTGTCTTTTAGAGTGATGTAGCATCCTAAAAGCAGTTCTAGAATCTATATGATAAAGTTACTTCCCTTTGCGCCAGAGCGCCAAATCTTCTGTAACAACAATTGACAATTCACTGCTCACTCATCAGATACAGAGTGATCACCACACGATCCTGCTAATTCCTACTACATGTTTACAAGCTTTAGGTCGTCAATACACAATAAACAGACTTTCCTTCTGGAAGATATATTGGAGGTAAAATCAGACTTTCGATCAAATCTTGTATAATTTAGTTAAAAAAAATGCCTGGTTTTGAACATTTCAACTTCCAACCATGATTGTGGTAAAAAGCCAAATGCAGAAATCTTGCATTAGTACTTGGGAAAACCTGCCTTTCTAACCTTCCGCGTGTCAGAGCAGTATCAAGTTGATATGGCTTGACTCCCGTTCCATGCCTTTTGGCTTCCAGACAAAACGGTCAGGCACACCCTTAATAGAGATAACAATAAGAGGAGAGGATCTGGCACAGTTGAGAGAGAGAGGAGAGAGAGGAGAGAGAGGGGAGGAGAGAGAGAGAGAGAGAGAGAGAGAGTGTATGTGTGTGTGTGTGTGTGTGTGTGTGTGTGGGGTGTGTGTGTGTGTGTGTGTGTGTGTGTGTGTTAAACTCTCTCTCTCTCTCCTCCCCCCTCTCTCTCTCTCTCTTATTCTCGCGAGTGAACGCACGCACGCACGGACGCACGTACATGTGCGCGAGCACCACACACACACACACACACACACACACCCCACACACACACACACACACACACACACACACACACACACACACACACACACACACCACACACACACACAACACGCACGCACGCGCGCGAACTCAGGCAAAACACATACCATACACAAACACACGCGCGTGCGCACACACATAACCACGCATGCACAAGTACATAAACATATAAAGGCACACACACGCGCCTCTGTGTGTGTGTGTGTGTGTGTGTGTGTGTGTGTGTGTGTGTGTGTGTGTGTGGTGTGTGTGTGTGTGAGTGTGTGTTGTGTGTGTGTGTGGTACAGAGACCTATCATACAGTAAGACAATTTAAGACCTATATCCCCAACCCCCATATCCCGCAGATCTCTTCTCCAATCCCCCCCCCCCCCCCCCCCCCCCCCACACACACACACACGTCGTCTGCGCATCCCTCTGCTCCAAATCCCACACCAATCCAGGTTAAATAACGATTTACAAGGAGCGTGTTATAAGAGAGATAGCGAGCAAGAGACGTTTGGACAGTAAGAGGAATCGGGACAGATGGAGAGCGAGGACGTTTGGACAGTAAGAGGAGTCAGGGACAGATGGAGAGCGAGAGACGTTTGGACAGTAAGAGGAGTCAGGGACAGATGGAGAGCGAGAGACGTTTGGACAGTAAGATGAGTCAGGGACCTCAGTCTGCGGCATCACAGAGAACAGTAAGAGGAGTCAGTCTGCGGCATCACAGAGAACAGTAAGAGGAGTCAGTCTGTGGCATCACAGAGAACAGTAAGAGGAGTCAGTCTGCGGCATCACAGAGAACAGTAAGAGGAGTCAGTCTGCGGCATCACAGAGAACAGTAAGAGGAGTCAGTCTGCGGCATCACAGAGAACAGTAAGAGGAGTCAGTCTGTGGCATGACAGAGAACAGTAAGAGGAGTCAGTCTGCGGCATCACAGAGAACAGTAAGAGGAGTCAGGGACCTCAGTCTGCGGCATCACAGAGAACAGTAAGAGGATTCAGTCTGCGGCATCACAGAGAACAGTAAGAGGAGTCAGTCTGCGGCATCACAGAGAACAGTAAGAGGAGTCAGTCTGCGGCATCACAAAGAACAGTAAGATGAGTCAGTCTGCGGTATCACAGAGAACAGTAAGAGGAGTCAGGGACCGCAGTCTGCGGCATCACAGAGAACAGTAAGAGGAGTCAGTCTGCGGCATCACAGAGAACAGTAAGAGGAGTCAGTGTGTGGCATCACAGAGAACAGTAAGAGGAGTCAGTCTGCAGCATCACAGAGAACAGTAAGAGGAGTCAGTCTGTGGCATCACAGAGAACAGTAAGAGGAGTCAGTCTGCGGCATCACAGAGAACAGTAAGAGGAGTCAGTCTGCGGCATCACAGAGAACAGTAAGAGGAGTCAGTCTGCGGCATCACAAAGAACAGTAAGATGAGTCAGTCTGCGGCATCACAGAGAACAGTAAGAGGAGTCAGGGACCGCAGTCTGCGGCATCACAGAGAACAGTAAGAGGAGTCAGTCTGCGGCATCACAGAGAACAGTAAGAGGAGTCAGTCTGTGGCATCACAGAGAACAGTAAGAGGAGTCAGTCTGCGGCATCACAGAGAACAGTAAGAGGAGTCAGTCTGCGGCATCACAGAGAACAGTAAGAGGAGTCAGTCTGCGGCATCACAGAGAACAGTAAGAGGAGTCAGTCTGCGGCATCACAGAGAACAGTAAGAGGAGTCAGTCTGCAGCATCACAGAGAAGAGTAAGAGGAGTCAGTCTGCGGCATCACAGAGAACAGTAAGAGGAGTCAGGGACCGCAGTCTGTGGCATCACAGAGAACAGTAAGAGGAGTCAGTCTGCGGCATCACAGAGAAGAGTAAGAGGAGTCAGTCTGCGGCATCACAGAGAACAGTAAGAGGAGTCAGTCTGCGGCATCACAGAGAACAGTAAGAGGAGTCAGTCTGTGGCATCACAGAGAACAGTAAGAGGAGTCAGTCTGCGGCATCACAGAGAACAGTAAGAGGAGTCAGTCTGCGGCATCACAGAGAACAGTAAGAGGAGTCAGTCTGCGGCATCACAAAGAACAGTAAGATGAGTCAGTCTGTGGCATCACAGAGAACAGTAAGAGGAGTCAGGGACCGCAGTCTGCGGCATCACAGAGAACAGTAAGAGGAGTCAGTCTGCGGCATCACAGAGAACAGTAAGAGGAGTCAGTCTGCGGCATCACAGAGAACAGTAAGAGGAGTCAGTCTGCAGCATCACAGAGAACAGTAAGAGGAGTCAGTCTGCAGCATCACAGAGAACAGTAAGAGGAGTCAGTCTGCGGCATCACAAAGAACAGTAAGATGAGTCAGTCTGCGGTATCACAGAGAACAGTAAGAGGAGTCAGGGACCGCAGTCTGCGGCATCACAGAGAACAGTAAGAGGAGTCAGTCTGCGGCATCACAGAGAACAGTAAGAGGAGTCAGTCTGTGGCATCACAGAGAACAGTAAGAGGAGTCAGTCTGCAGCATCACAGAGAACGGTAAGAGGAGTCAGTCTGTGGCATCACAGAGAACAGTAAGAGGAGTCAGTCTGCGGCATCACAGAGAACAGTAAGAGGAGTCAGTCTGCGGCATCACAGAGAACGGTAAGAGGAGTCAGTCTGCGGCATCACAAAGAACAGTAAGATGAGTCAGTCTGCGGCATCACAGAGAACAGTAAGAGGAGTCAGGGACCGCAGTCTGCGGCATCACAGAGAACAGTAAGAGGAGTCAGTCTGCGGCATCACAGAGAACAGTAAGAGGAGTCAGTCTGTGGCATCACAGAGAACAGTAAGAGGAGTCAGTCTGCGGCATCACAGAGAACAGTAAGAGGAGTCAGTCTGCGGCATCACAGAGAACAGTAAGAGGAGTCAGTCTGCGGCATCATAGAGAACAGTAAGAGGAGTCAGTCTGCAGCATCACAGAGAACAGTAAGAGGAGTCAGTCTGCAGCATCACAGAGAACAGTAAGAGGAGTCAGTCTGCGGCATCACAGAGAACAGTAAGAGGAGTCAGGGACCGCAGTCTGTGGCATCACAGAGAACAGTAAGAGGAGTCAGTCTGCGGCATCACAGAGAACAGTAAGAGGAGTCAGTCTGCGGCATCACAGAGAACAGTAAGAGGAGTCAGTCTGCGGCATCACAGAGAACAGTAAGAGGAGTCAGTCTGCGGCATCACAGAGAACAGTAAGAGGAGTCAGTCTGCGGCTTGACAGAGAACAGTAAGAGGAGTCAGGAACCTCAGTCTGCGGCATCACAGAGAACATTATCTGCTGCCCAGACCCACCCCCTTTATCGGATCTGGCTTCCCTGGATCTGCTCCCAGTGGTGGCTCAGCCGATGACGGTAACTCTGCCCTCCTGGGTGGGGAAAGATAGCGGTATTGGATTTAATACCAATTACCCCCTTGACTGTTGTCAGACGTCATCGCTGTACATCGTCATGTCTGTGGTGTGTTATTCCACGTATATAGAAAATGTCTGTGTTATGGCTGATATCTCTGTTATTGCCATTCTTATTCTAACTAATTTCATGATTATTATTGTTATCAGTTTTACATCCGCAAGTGAGATCATTTTTCGCCTGCGGGTATCGGTTTGCTTGTTCGTTTCTGGTCGGTTCTAGGAAATTGAACCCAGGCATGGGACGATCCGCCCAAACCACTCACAAAGTTGTAAGGCAGACCCCAGGTGATCCGCCCAAACCACTCACAAAGTTGTAAGGCAGACCCCAGGTGATCCGCCCAAACCACTCACAAAGTTGTAAGGCAGACCCCAGGTGATCCGCCCAAACCACTCACAAAGTTGTAAGGCAGACCCCAGGTGATCCGCCCAAACCACTCACAAAGTTGTAAGGCAGACCCCAGGTGATCCGCCCAAACCACTCACAAAGTTGTAAGGCAGACCCCAGGTGATCCGCCCAAACCACTCACAAAGTTGTAAGGCAGACCCCAGGTGATCCGCTCAAACCACTCACAAAGTTATAAGGCAGACCCCAGGTGATCCGCCCAAACCACTCACAAAGTTATAAGGCAGACCCCAGGTGATCCGCCCAAACCACTCACAAAGTTGTAAGGCAGACCCAGGTGATCCACCCAAACCACTCACAAAGTTGTAAGGCAGACCCCAGGTGATCCACCCAAACCACTCACAAAGTTGTAAGGCAGACCCAGGTGATCCACCCAAACCACTCACAAAGTTGTAAGGCAGACCCCAGGTGATCCGCCCAAACCACTCACAAAGTTATAAGGCAGACCCCAGGTGATCCACCCAAACCACTCACAAAGTTGTAAGGCAGACCCCAGGTGCGGAGTGTATCAAATGGCGGATCCTGTGTTGTTAAGTAAGATGTGTAAGTACACCTACGGGGAGTAACTGCTTCAGTCCCTGCGGACAATTACTTCCCATGGTGGGGAAATCTGCATCCAGGACATGCTCTCGGCTCGGTACTGATGCTTTTACAAATTTTCAGTGAATGTAGAAAGACGTAAATGAGTGCAATCTACAAAGTCATATATTTACATGAAACAAAGAGAGGCTTATCTGAGAAGATGAGTGTTGTCGCCTATAGAAAATGAGTGTTGCCGCCTATAGACAATGAGTGTTGCCGCCTATAGAAGATGAGTGTTGCTGCCTATGGAAGAGCGTTGCTGCCTATGCTGACGTCGGCCTATTTGTCTCTGACTACTACTGGCAGAATGCGCCTGAGATGAGCACCATACGTTTGCTGTCTGTCTTTAGATGCAAGGAGTAAACACTGGGATTAGAATGGACTTTTTGACATTGTGTCAGCTTTCTGTGGTGGTGCCAGTTTCTGTTTGATTGTTTCCCTGTCATGTGCCTGTTTCTTTACCAATCAAAGATTAAGCCAATCAATCAGCCAATCAATCGATCAAACAACCAATTAACCGATCAAACAAGCAAGCAAGCAATCAAACAACAAATAAGTCAATCTGTCAATTAGATTTCTGTTTCTCTTCTTCTTCTTCTTCTTCTTCTTCTTCTTCTTCTTCTTCTTCTTCTTCTTCTTCTTCTTCTTCTTCTTTCTTCTTCTTCTCATTACGAACAGAACAACAACAACTATTTACTGTATCATGCAGTTTGCGATTTTGTAAAGAAAAATGCAAGCGTACTGCCACATGACAATATTTTGACCAAACATGATGAAGAAAGAAAATATATAAAAAGGAAAGAAGGAGAAAAAATAGAGAGAAAGAAAGAAATAAAAGCCCTGATGGAAGTTTCATCATTAATCTACGTGACGAATCTAATCTATGTATAGCATTTTCACTGTGAACTCTTTTTCTGTCTTCTGTCTGCGTGTCTGTCTGTCTGTCTGTCTGCCTGTCTGTCTGTCTGTCTGTCTGTCTGTCTGCCTGCCTGCCTGTCTGTCTGTCTGTCTGTCTGTCTGTCTGTCTGTCTGTCTGTCTGTCTGTCTCTTGATTTGCAATGAGTGGAGTGGTTTTTGCACAAGTGTTTGTTTTTGTATTTTCTTCCTTTCTTTCTTTCCGGCGTTTTTCTTTTCTTGATCTATTTTTCTCTTTCTGTTCCGTTCAGTTTGTCCTTTGTGTTCACTGTGTTCTCATCAGAGCCTCAGACTGTCGTCTCCACGACCGACCAAAGCAGCAGTCCCTGTGGACCCCGCCCACTTCACAGACGACGTCCCATCCACTTCATTTGTGGTGCAGTGCCACCCCTCCCCTGGGGCTCTGTGGTGCCGTGACTTTGTACACTCTTTCAATGATTAACC
Source organism: Conus ventricosus (assembly GCA_018398815.1). Taxonomy (NCBI): domain Eukaryota; kingdom Metazoa; phylum Mollusca; class Gastropoda; order Neogastropoda; family Conidae; genus Conus; species Conus ventricosus. Next base: position 22,607 of record JAFLJL010001896.1, on the reverse strand, counting down.
CTGTAGACCCAATAACAGCTAAGGTGTGTAAAAAACAACAACAACAACGGTTGGGGAAGGGAGGCAGGGAACGTGGGGCGGGGACGGGTTGAGGCGAGTTGAGTGGTGCCTACAAATATAATTAATCAATCCACAGACAATTCTCTGCGGACAAGATCGGGTTCCTGAAGTCTGTTGTGGTCGTTTATAAATGAGATTCTTGGGAGGGGGAGGGAGGTGGTGAGAAAAAACAAAACAAAACAAAAGAAAACAACAAAACAGGAGCAAGAAACATACTTTAAGCCAATAGAATTAAAGACGAACAAGGAGAAATGCCAGCTAAACACTAGCAGCCTGCACAATGCCAGCTAAACACTAGCAGCCTGCACAATGCCAGCTAAACACTAGCAGCCTGCACAATGCCAGCTAAACACTAGCAGCCTGCACAATGCCAGCTAAACACTAGCAGCCTGCACAATGCCAGCTAAACACTAGCAGCCTGCACAATGCCAGCTAAACACTAGCAGCCTGCACAATGCCAGCTAAACACTAGCAGCCTGCACAATGCCAGCTAAACACTAGCAGCCTGCACAATGCCAGCTAAACACTAGCAGCCTGCACAATGCCAGCTAAACACTAGCAGCCTGCACAATGCCAGCTAAACACTAGCAGCCTGCACAAGCGGAAGGGTGCCGAGGAGAACGCAGATCCTCACCAAGGTCAACTGAAGCCTGGATTTTATTGCTAGTGGAAGAAATAGGCATGTACTGTAAGAGTTACTTCCTATGTGGTGTCTGAATAGGATATCGAAAATACTAAATGAATGTTCTTGTCACCGGAGAGTTTTAATATCACATGGAAATTTCTTACTGTATACAAAGCTGCGATAAATTCCTGTCAGCAGAACAATGAGTGGTGGAATGCATGCAGCAGTTTGCTTGAAGGTGGCATCTTCAGCTCGTGGGCTCTGCAGTCATGAGATGCTGAAGCACCCATGAGGACGTTTCTGTGAAAGTTCTGTTGTGTCGAGTCCAAAGGCCATCCTGCAATGACATCTGCCAGGGGGCACTTATGTCCCTTGACATTCTAATAGACCGCCCTTTGCATGTCTGCATCCAGTGTGAACACAGTACAGGCCTTAAGGTGATGCAGGACTACACACCGCCCTTTGCATGTCTGCATCCTGTGTGAACACAGTGCAGGCCTTAAGGTGATGCATCCTGTGTGAACACAGTGCAGGCCTTAAGGTGATGCATCCTGTGTGAACACAGTGCAGGCCTTAAGGTGATGCATCCTGTGTGAACACAGTGCAGGCCTTAAGGTGATGCATCCTGTGTGAACACAGTGCAGGCCTTAAGGTGATGCATCCTGTGTGAACACAGTGCAGGCCTTAAGGTGATGCATCCTGTGTGAACACAGTGCAGGCCTTAAGGTGATGCATCCTGAGTGAACACAGTGCAGGCCTTAAGGTGATGCATCCTGAGTGAACACAGTGCAGGCCTTAAGTTGATGCATCCTGTGTGAACACAGTGCAGGCCTTAAGGTGATGCAGGACTGCACCCGGCTGCTTTGCTGACCTTGCTTCTCTGGCTCCCGCTGACACCGTCGGATGTTCCTTCTCCTCTGCTTTTCCGGCCGACATTGGCGACAGGCCTACTGACTAAAAGTCCTGCTGACCTCCAGAAAGACTACAACCTGGGCTCCCCTAGCATTTTTTTTCTCATCTCCTTTTCCTGTCCTATAGTGACATTATCTAAGCATTACGTCTGCTGCTTTGGGTTAAGTTAGCAAAGACTCAACACCCATGCTTCAATCATGTAGGCCAACCCAACGCTATACATAGTACAGACTCAACACCCATGCTTCAATCATGTAGGACAACCCAACGCTATACATAGTACAGACTCAACACCCATGCTTCAATCATGCAGGACAACCCAACGCTACACATAGTAAAGACTCAACACCCATGCTTCAATCATGTAGGACAACCCAACGCTACACATTTGCACTTGCCAACAATCTAGGGTCACTTACACTTTGTTGTTACAAACCGTGATCGGATATAGTGAAACGTACTAAGACAAAAATTGTGGTGGATCTTATGTACGTGACACCCTTTCACCGGATAAACAAAACAGAATTTCCCGGATCCCTAAAAGAAATTGAAGTTGCACAGCACGATACTACGGCATACAGTACGGACAATACAATACAATACAATACAATACAATACAATACAATACAATACAATATAATGCAATACAATACAATACAATGCAATGCAATACAATACAATACAATATAATACAATAGGAGATATGCAACACAGACAATGTGATTACGTTGCAATACTATACGATGCAATTTAGTTCACTGCAACACAATGCAGTCTAAGGTTATGCAATACAGCTGATTACAAAGCAATAAATACAATGCAATAAATACAATACAGTACAGTGCAGTCCCTGACTGCTACTGCTGTTTTTGCCAAGTTCTCTACACCCCCAGACTATGACGTTGAACTTCCGCCACCTAAGTCCACTGAAGGTCCTCCCCCCCCCCCCCCCCCCCCCCCCCCCCCCCCCCCCCCTTAAGGTCCAGAACGACATCAACAGATGGTGGGGAGAAGATCTTCTGACACATAGATTAGCTGCAGACCACAGCGGAGACATGAGCCAACACCAGGGGTGCCAGAATTCCTTCCTTTTATTGGATTTGGCTTTCCCTTGCGGGTCGTTGATCCAGGAACAGCAACTCTTTTCTCCCAGGGCAACGATGAAGATGGTTATCCTAAAATAGCCCTTGTTTTAGCCTCTGACCTTGTTATGGTTCGATGCGTGTGGTGTTTGAACAGCAGACAGAATGATCAAACAAAATCTAGTATTCCGCCTCTTACAATACAGCACTGGCCTCTCTCCGAATGTGTTGTGAAACAAAGATATTCTGGCGCTGAAAGAAAGATGCTGTTGAAGTCATCACCTCCGTCATCGTGTGTATTATTATTGTTGTGATGATGTTGATGATGATCACACACACACACACACACACACACACACACACACACACACACACACACACACACACACACACACACACACACACACACACACACACACACACACACGCACGCACGCACGCACGCACGCACGCACGCACGCACGCACGCACTCTCTCTCTCTCTCTCTCTCTCTCTCTCTCTCTCTCTTCTCTCTCTCTCTCTCTCTCTCTCTCTCTCTCTCTTGCTGTTTTTTTTTCCAGGTCTTCCAAACACTTCATGATATAGATTTTCCTCGTTTACTGAGTAAGTGCGTTGTACTTAATTATCTCCTTTCATGCCTCCTTTTCTAGCAGTGTTTCTGTCGTTCATTTTCTTTCCATAGATTACGCTCAACAACTCCCATAGAACCCGACAACCATGCTACGCCAGGAATATATACTGAGGAAAAGTTTTTGTGCGATATTAAAAGGAAGCAACGCTGTGCACATGTCTCTCATTCTAACTAAAGTTCAATATTTTTTGTTGTCTGGACCCACACAATCGTTTCTACAGTTGGCAAACTTGTGCTTCATGTGCTGCTATCATTCAGTACAGGGGACTATACGACATCATCATCATACTTTTAGACTACCCAGTCTCCCCGTGGAACGTGGCTAAGTATAGCAAGGACTACATCTGCAAGGACTTCATCTACGGCACCACAAGGTAATCCTCTGGGCTTTGGAAGTGTTCTTCGCTCCTACAACTTGTCCAAGAGATTAACTTGCAGACAGAGGGGGGCGAGGCAGGGTGGGGAGGGGTAAATGATAGATGTGGTCAGGGGAGAATGAGGGGTGGGGTGGGGGCACAACGTCTGGAAACATCTCTGGAAAGTAAATGGGTCACACTATTGTCTCAGGGGACGGGTATGTTGGCATCTGTACGAGTGTTTGGTCTTGGCAGTTGTAAAGGGTATTGTTTCGAGAGAGAGAGAGAGAGAGAGAGAGAGAGAGAGAGAGAGAGAGAGGAGAGAGAGGAGAGAGAGAGAGAGAGAGAGAGAGAGAGACAGACAGACAGACAGACAGACAGACAGACAGACAGACAGACAGACAGACGGACAGAAAGACAGAGACTGGGAGAACTGAGCTGTAAACCTGAAAAGGAAAACATCATTGACAAAATGAAAACATGTAAACTCAAGTTAGTGTCGCAAAGTCGCGTTATGGGGGATCGCACTTTCGACTTAATAACAATATTAATAATAATAATAATGATGATGATGATGATGATAATGATAATGATAATGAGAAGAAGAAGAGAAGAAGAAGAAGAAGAAGAAGAAGAAGAAGAAGAAAAAGAAGAAGAAGAAAAATGATAATGATAATGATGACGATAATAATAATAATATAATAATAATAATAATAATAATAATAATAATAATAATAATAATAATATTAATAATAATAATAATAATAATAATAATAATAATAATAATAATAATAATAATAATATACTACTACTAACTACAACTACTGCTACTACAACTATTAATTATAATAATTATGATGATGATGATAATAATAATGATTGTAATAATAATAGTAATAATAATGATAAAAAAATAATAATAATAATAACAACAACAATAATAATAATAATAATAATAATAATAATAATAATAATAATAATATAATAATAATAATAATAATGAAGAGGCTGGGAGAACTGAGCTGTAAACCTGAAAAGAAAAACATAATTGACCAAACGAAAACATGTAAACTCAAGTTAGTGTCGCAAAGTCACGTTCTGGGGGAATGCACGTTCAACTTAATAATAATATTAATAATAATGATGATGATAATAACAATGAGAAGAAGAAGAAGAAGAAGAAGAAGAAAAGAAGAAGAAGAAGAAGAAGAAGAAGAAGAAGAAGAAAGAAGAAGAAGATGAAGAAGAAGAAGAAGAAGAAGAAGAGAAGAAGAAAGAAGAAGAAGAGAAGAAGAAGAAGAAGAAGAAGAAGAAGAAATGATAATAATAATAATAATGATGATGATGATGGTGATAATAATGATAATAATAATAATTAATAATAATAATAATAATAATAATAATAATAATAATAATAATAATAATAATAAAAGTGATGATGATAATAATGATAATAATAATAATAGTAATAATAATAATAATAATAATAATAATAATAATAATAATAATAATAATAATAATAATAATAATAATAATAATAATAATAATGATAATAATAATTATAATAAAAATAATAATAACAACAACACAGCATTCATAAAGCGCCTTACTAAAGGTTCTAGGCGTTGATAGTCCACACTCTCGTGTACACAACGTGCTGCCTACCTGGGTAGTGCCGACTGAAGAGCTGCCTGCCGGCGCTTCATTCAGTCGTTTCCCGTGTCATCCAGTCAATAACGTTCACTCAATTTCCTTACTTCCTTCATTATTTCAATTTTTCACGCAAGGTGCATGCTATGTGTAACGTGTCATCCATACCAACCGCGAAACTGGCCTTCTCTTCCGAAAGTTGCGAATGGAATTTTACCCATGTGCAAGATGTTATGCGTGCGTTCACATTTGGAAAATTGGATTATAGACTCATTCGAAGGGCTTCGATTAACGACATCTATTTATGGGATTTTGTTTTACCTGGGTGATTCCAATCTGAACTGAGAGTATTAACTTGTTTTTACCTGGGTGATTCCAATCTGAACTGAGTGTATTAGCTTTTTTTTTACCTGGTGATTCCAATCTGAACTGAGTGTACTAGCTTTTTTCACCTGGTGATTCCAATCTGAACTGAGTAGAAAGAAACTCGTGGAGAGCGTGGCAGCAGAGAGTCCTCAGAAGAGAAGCCCCCTTCAAGCAAGTGTTTCGGCCCTTATCTCCTGACACTCTAGGGGGGTTGGGCCACACCCGGTTCATGACTCCGGATGTCCCTCTGCTGCCCCCCCTTTTTTTTCCCCCCATCTTGGGACGAGCCATGGCTGGGATTCGAACCCATGACCCTCTGGACATGCTCATTTTCTACTTAATGACTCGCGCTTTAACCACTGAGCCACAGGGACACCTGATATTTGTAGGGAAATTAAGCCTTATGAAGTTCACTTTTGTTCCGCCTTGACCAGATCCAGCTTGAACACCTCTCTGCCGCTTCTGCCATTGCTTTCAGGGCTCTGGTTTTTTCCTTCCCTGCAACTGAGAGCTGTTTCATGAGGCTGTATGCAGACGTTCCTACAAATCCCCTAGCTCTGATTGGATCAACTTGGAAGTGGGCATTGCAATGGGCTGTGCAATTTCCCCGATCCTGTTGTTCTTGGCCATGATTTGCTGCCTCCTGCCGTGAAGAATGTTGCGGGTGCTTTTGGAGTCCTGATGCTCCCTTTTGTGGTGTTGGTACTAGCCCAGACTACTTGTACAATCTCTTTGAGCACTTGGTTGTGCCTCCATGTGTACCTTCCTTGAGCCAGGGCTACTTTACATGAGCTTAGAACATGCTCACTGTTTGCTTTTCATGGCAGAGGGGGCATGCAGGATCGTCTGTTTTCCCCCACTTCACCAGGTTTGCATTTGAGGGCAGAAGGTCATATGCAGATCTGAGAATGAAGCTGATCCTGAGAGGGGCCATGTGCCAAATGTCATTCCAAGTTAGACTTCTTTGGAGTGCATTCTCCCACGTTGTCCATTGCCCTTGCTGGCTCTGCTGGACTGCTTTTTGGAGTCTTTTTTGGTCTTCTTCTTTTCTCATCTCCTGAATTATCATGTCTCTTTTGGCTTTTCCTTTGGCCTTTGACCACCATTCAGTTTTGGTCACCCCCAGTCCTTGTCTGTTGGTCTGTGTGTGTCCTGTTATTTCTCTGATCTTGAGACTTTCTTTTGCAGAATCCATCGCCTCTTGAACTTTCCATTTTCTGCCTGTCTTCAGCTGGGGCTTGATTGCTTCTACCACCTTGTCTCCTGAGTCCTCCAGCATGCTTTGAAGTCTGATCTTCCCTGCTTTGTATTCCTCCAGGATGGATTTCAGTGGTAGTTTGAGCTTTGCTTGGCGACAGTACAGCGCGATGTCAGTCAGACAGGGTGGGACACCAAGCCATTTCCTGGTGAACTTGTTGATTTTGGCTTCCATTGCCTCCACTGTGCTGGTGCAGATGTCGTATATCATCAGAGGCCATAGGAGCTTTGGTATCAGCATGAACTGCAGACACCAGACCTTGTATTTGCCAGGGAGCCCACACTGGTCAATGGTCTCCAAGCCTTCTTCCGCCATCTGCTTGGTTTCTTTTGCTCTTTGTGTGTCTTTCAGCGTATCATCATACCATCTTCCAAGGCTCTTGACTGGTTCTTCTGTGACTGTTGGAATGGCCTGGTTGGCAACACTGAAGACCACAGATTCGGCCACTTTTCCTTTCCTCAGTGAGAGACTCCGTGATTTCTTTGGCTTGAACTTCATTCTGGATGAGGCAACTATGTCGTCCAGCCTCTCCAGCACATGACGTGTCTCGTCTTCTCTGGATGAAATCACTGTAGTGTCATCCATGAAGGCCTTGAGAGGAGGCATCTTGTATCCATCGCCAAGGTCTGTTTGTCTCGCGTTGTTTGTTGCTGCTTTCAAGATGAGTTCCATTGCCAGCACGAACAGTATCGGGGAAATTGCACAGCCCATTGCAATGCCCACTTCCAAGTTGATCCAATCAGTTGTGTACTCCTTGGTAGAGAACCGCATTGAGAAGCCATTGAAGTACTTCTTGAGCATGTCGCGGATGTTCTTTGGCACATGGTACATCTCAAGAGCCAACTTGAGTATTAACTTGTTTTTACCTGGGTGATTCCAGTCTGCACTGAGTGTATTAGCTTTTTTTTACCTGGGTGATTCCAGTCTGAACTGAGTGTATTAGTTTTTTTTTACCTGGGTGATTCCAATCTGAACTGAGTGTATTAGCTTTTTTTTTGCCTGGGTGATTCCAGTCTGAACTGAGTGTATTAGCTTTTTTTTAACTGGGTGATTCCAATCTGAACTGAGTGTATTAGCTTTTTTTTTACCTGGGTGATTCCAGTCTGAACTGAGTATATTAGCTTTTTTACCTGGGTGATTCCAGTCTGAACTGAGTGTATTATCTTTTTTTACCTGGTGATTCCAATCTGAACTGAGTGTATTAGTTTTTTTTACCTGGTGATTCCAATCTGAACTGAGTGTATTAGGTTTTTTTACATGGTGATTCCAATCTGAACTGAGTGTATTAGTTTTTTTTTACCTGGTGATTCCAATCTGAACTGAGTGTATTAGTTTTTTTTACCTGGGTGATTCCAGTCTGAACTGAGTGTATTAGTTTTTTTTTAACCTGGGTGATTCCAATCTGAACTGAGTGTATTAGTTTTTTTTACCTGGTGATTCCAATCTGAACTGAGTATTAGTTTTTTTACCTGGTGATTCCAATCTGAACTGAGTGTATTAGTTTTTTTACCTGGTGATTCCAGTCTGAACTGAGTGTATTAGCTTTTTTTTTTACCTGGGTGATTCCAGTCTGAACTGAGTGTATTAGCTTCTGTGAACTCAAAGGAACAGACTGGAACCGGACATCCCAGTTTCATTCACTTAATGGATGCTTCTTTCAGACTGTCGTTCCATTCCCTAACAAAGACTGCAGGTGTTTGTATCTCCATGGCCTGGTTGACACCTGGATAGTTATAAAGGCAGCGTGGAGTACAGTGCTGTCACGTGTCTCCTAACAAACACTGCAGGTGTCTGTATCTCTAGGGCCTGGTTGACACCTGGATATGTTGTAAAGGCAGCGTAGTGTACAGTGCTGTCACGTGTATTCTGATCAGTTTGGAACTCCATAACATGTTATCATTCTCCCCCTTATCCACACTGATCATCAAAAGACTCTGTTTCTGTCATTGAGAGACCCTGCCGTTGTAACGGTTATGGAAGATCAAACGGTGAAAAAAGTACACACACACACACACACACACACACACACACACACACACACACACACACACACACACACACAACACACACGCACACACAATGCACGCATGCATGCATGCGCGCACGCATGCATGCATGCGCGCACGCACGCACGCACGCACGCACGCACGCACGCACGCACGCACGCACGCACACACACGCACACATACACACACACACACACACACACACACACACACACACACCACACACACACAACACACAGACGCTTGCCGTCTCTTTCTTTAAGTCCAAATCCTTAATAATATTTATATGTCCTGTTGGCTGAGTTATTGCTTTGCACTTATTTCTCTCCTTGCATGTTTTAATTTTCTCTCAGTATTTTCCTTCACTTGCATTTAAAAATAAATGCTCAACAATTCCTAGCGGATCTTTTGACCAAACATTTTCTTAAACCAACATATACTTAGCAACAGTTTCAGGGATCCAACAGAAAGCAGCACTTTGAGAACACTTCGCTTTTTCTAGTTCAAACTAAAGGCCAATATTTTGATGGCCTGGGGGCCAAAACATCGCTTAACCAGTAGACAAACTCACGCTACATCTCTTGCTCTCATAAAGACCAGGGAACTATGCGAGAAAAGTCCTTATCCTAAAAATTTTTTTAAAAAAGTCCTTATCCTTTTAAATACGAGTGATCCCCATGGAATGCGGTTAAGTATAGCATGACCACAACTTTGCCACCACGGTGTAATCCTCTGGGCTTTGAAAGGGTTCGTTCTCCAGCAACTCGTCCAAGAGATGAGCTCGCAGACAGAGGGGTTGGCAGAGAAGGCGGTTAGGGGAGAATGGGGAAGGGGGACACAACTTCAGAAAGTTAATATGCAACGCTGTTGTCTTAGGGGAGGAAAACGCTGGTATTCTACACAAGTGTTTGGTCTTGGCAGTTGTAAATGGTATTGTTTGAAAAGAGAGAGAGAAGGAGAGAGAGAGAGAGAGAGAGAGAGAGAGAGAGAGAGAGAGAGAGAGAGAGAGAGAAGAGAGAGAGAGAGAGGAGGAGATGAGGAGAGAGAGAGAGAGACAGACAGACAGACAGACAGACAGACAGACAGACAGACAGCTTTATGACACTACCTCATTGAACATCAAACTCCTGCAGGACCACCCTGCTACAATGTCCTGGACAGAAAATCCAGCCTGGCAGTGGTGAGGAGGAAGTCCATGCAGAGTGGAGAACTGAGGGAGACATCTGCAGGTGTGAGGGCGGAATGACCTGTGAGTGACTGACGAGGCAGAAGACTGCAGCCATCAATGACTCCTTCAGTCACAGCTCTTTTAGTTCAGCTAATTACAGGTCCCTCTTCCAGAACACGCGGGGAGTACAGGGAAGATAGGTAAGTGAAAATAACGTTACCATCAGATGGCCAGCCTACCTTAGGGTATTAGCTGGAAGGAGAAGGCCGTTACCTGACAAGTGCTGACAGTATGGAACAAGACATTGGAACCTCCAGTGATCTCCAGGACGCCAGCTGTACGGGGCAGGTGCTTCCTGTAGATGAGCTTCTCTGGCACGGGAAGGCCAGGCAGGGGGGCCATTATTCTCACCCCTGTTCATCTCCCGCTCTCCAGTCTACAAATGTGCTGCACTTACAGAACAAAGATGGAGGCGGCTGACAGAGGAGCCAATCAACGTGTTAGCAGACTGTCAGACAGTACCGCCCATCACCTCACTATATCAACGTGTTAGCGGACTGTCAGACAGTACCGCCCATCACCTCACTACAGCTCGTTCTCTCTATATCAACGTGTTAGCGGACTGTCAGACAATACCGCCCATCACCTCACTACAGCTCGTTCTCTCTATATAAACGTGTTAGCAGACTGTCAGACAATACCGCCCATCACCTCACTACAGCTCGTTCTCTCTATATAAAACGTGTTAGCAGACTGTCAGACAAAAACCGCCCATCACCTCACTACAGCTCGTTCTCTCTATATCAACGTGTTAGCAGACTGTCATACAGTACCGCCCATCACCTCACTACAGCTCGTTCTCTCTATATCAACGTGTTAGCAGACTGTCAGACAATACCCCCCATCACCTCACTACAGCTCGTTCTCTCTATATCAACGTTTTTAGCAGACTGTCTACAGTACCGCCCATCACCTCACTACAGCTCGTTCTCTCTATATCAACGTGTTAGCAGACTGTCAGACAATACCGCCCATCACCACACTACAGCTCGTTCTCTCTATATCAACGTGTTAGCAGACTGTCAGAAAATTTCCCGCTCATCACCTCACTACAGCTCGTTCTCTCTATATCAACGTGTTAGCAGACTGTCATACAGTACCGCCCATCACCTCACTACAGCTCGTTCTCCTATATCAACGTGTTAGCGACTGCCCAGACAATTACCGCCCATCACCTCACTACAGCTCGTTCTCTCTATATCAACGTGTTAGCGACTGTCAACAGTACCGCCCATCCCTCACTACAGCTCGTTCTCTCTATATCAGCGTGTTAGCAGACTGCCAGACAATACCGCCCATCACCTCACTACAGCTCGTTCTCTCTATATCAACGTGTTAGCAGACTGTCAGACAATACCGCCCATCACCTCACTTACAGCTCTTTCTCTCTATGACTTTTCTCTACACACAATCTCTTGTCTTTTAGAGGTTAAGTACGGAAAGCTGTTTTTGTCTTAATTGGCAGTTTCTTTTTTCCTCTTTCCTTTTTGCTCTCAGTTTTTAAATTTCTTATGTTCAGAACTTTGTTCTTCATACGTTGCCATCAGTTCAGAAGATTGGTCGTCACGTGGGGCCGCCATTAAGCGCTTCCTGCAAACCGGTCCATTCTCTGGCAGGCCGACTTCCTGTCCCAGGCTGACCTGTGTAAGGCAGGTGTCCCTTTCCTCCAATCCTAAAAGAACGATGATTTAAAAAAAAATAGAGAAAAGACATACAGCAAAAAAACCAGAAAGAAAGAAAGTAGTAGAAAATGACAAGCAAAATTCAGCTCACTTATACAGCAGGAACAGCATTAACAAAAAGAACAACAAGAACAACAGCAGCAGCAGCAGTAGCAACAACGCAGCAACAACAACAACAACAACAACAACTTAATGTTACATGTTAAACAGAGAGAAATTTATAAAATCAATAAAATCTCATCATATATTCCAGACGTATTAAAGATCGTCTGCTGCAAATCTACAACTGTGAAGACGTCCTCTTTTCCCGGCAGTTGTGTTATTCAGACACAGAGAAACCACATAATACTGGAACGTCCTTCTGTTTTCTTTCTTTCTTTTATTACTTTTCATACATTGACATTCTGCTGTCCCAAAGCAACTTGGGGATATTGTTTTGCACATTTTTCATGTCTGGAGAAACATTCTGTTGCTGAAAACGTGGTTGGAGTATTGTCTCGTGCATTCTTCATGTCTGGAAAAACTCATTCTCCTGATCAAAAAAAGCAAGGGAGTCTGGTATCTGTGTTTCATTAATTTTTTTTGGTGACGTGTGTGTGTGTGTGTGTGTGTGTGTGTGTGCGTGCGTGCGTGCGTGCGTGCGTGCGTGCGTGCGTGCGTGCGTGCGTGCGTGCGTGCGTGCGTGCGTGCGTGCGTGCGTGCGTGCGTGCGTGCGTGCGTGCGTGCGTGCGTGCGTGCGTGCGTGTGTGT
>JAFLJL010001896.1:0-5000 GCA_018398815.1 Conus ventricosus | reverse complement strand
TATTGTCATTTCCACCCTGGGGGAAAATTTACGCTTTAGGGGATTTTTTTTTTCCTTCAAAAACAGATCCCAGTTATGTGAGAGACGATTGAGACTGAAAATATTGGTCTTTCAAATTTGGATTTTCCCCCCAGGAAAACCATCGTTTAAAGGGGACAACTAAAAAGCGAAGTGGTTGCTGGTAAGTGAACGATTTCTTTCTAATTTCCCGTGTTTCCAGACATACATATAAAATAAGGGGTTTTCAGAAACAAGTTTTTTAAAAAGGGGACACGCAGTTCCCCTCCCCAAAAAAGGTCATTTGCGGGGAAAAAAAAAAAAACAACAAAAACAACAACACGCGGACAAAAAAATAAACAAACGCAAAAATCTCTTGTACATTCCCCCGATGGTTCGAATAAAAACATGTTACGTTATTGCAGGGATTACATATAAAAGTTTACTTTATTGCATGGATGTACATATAAACAGGGTTACTTTTTTTTGTGGATGTACATAAAACATTTTTATTTCATTGCAGGGATGTACATTAAACATGTATTTATTGCTCTGAATTACTCATAAACTTTTTATTTTTGCCTGGTTGACAAAAAAATGTTACTTATTGCACGGGAGACATCAAAACATGTCTATTTATTGCATGGTTACTATAAACATACAATTTTATTGCATGGTGAAACCCAAAAAGTTTACTTTATTCATGGAGTAAAAATAAACTGTTCCATTTTATTGACTGGATTTACATCAAAAAATGTTCCGTTATTGAACGGTGTACTCATAAACATTTTTATTTTTTGCATTGGATGTACCAAACATGTTCACTTTATTGCCTGGATTAATCATAACATTTTTTACTTTTTGCACTGGATGTAATCTAAACAGTTCCTTTATTGCATGGATGTACATCATAAAATTTTCACGTTATTGCACTGGATGTCATAAAACATGTTTATTTATTGCTTGGGTGAATCATAAACTGTTCATTTTTTGCACTGGTGTACATCAAAAATTACTTTATTGCATGGATGTAATCTAAAATGTTCAGTTTTTTGCCTGGATGTAAATCATAACATGTTCTTTTTATTGCATGGATGACATCAAAAAAATGTTCACTTTATTACAGGGGATGTACCATAAAATGTTATTTTTTGCACTGGTGTAATCAAAAAATTTTCACTTTTTTGCACTGGATTTGCCCTGAAGACCCCGCCCCCGGTACTTTTAAATGTTTTTTAGAGCCATGTTCCCTAAATTGGACGTCCGCCCGTGGGGGGTTTTCCCCTAAAGACCCCATACGCAAAGCGTTCATTCGAGACGGGTTCTAACCCCCCAAGAGAAGAGTAAGCAACTCAGCAATACAACGAAGGGAAAACAACATTAACGACCCGACCATCGAACAACAACGCGACAATCCCCCATGAACCCATCAGCCCCGGCCCCCGCAGCGAAAGAACAAATTGTCCCCGAAAGTTTGTTGAGGAAGTAAAACCCACTATGTAAAACTTTCATCGACAAAAGAAAAAGGCAGTGGAGGAAAAAATTTTTCCAAAAAAAAATTTTAACCCCCGAAATTCTAGCATTGTGAACGTTTCAGGTTTTTTGGAGTGAATCTGAGAAATGAAAAGTTTCACAACAAAAATAATTAGGATAAAAAATTTCACCCTGAAATTTTTTTTGTTTGCATGTGCAACAACGTGCGTCTACTGTGTCTTTCTTGAAGTTCTTGCGGCTTTTATTGCAGATTGTTAACCCGGGACAGTGCCAATTTTCAAAACTGACGACGTGGTTTACGCGCGGTGAACGCAGGGGCCTGTGGAAAAAGAGCCCCCGTTTTTTGAAGCATAAGTTTTGGGGTCCATTTCTCCCCAAAATGGCGGGCTCCATAAATACTCGTTTTGTATTTAAACCCCTTGATTTTGAACATTTGAAACCGACTGGTTTTTTGTTTTTAATACGGGTTCCTTATTCCCATTGTGATGCGACAGAGTGCTTTCCCATTGTGTGCCCTTCTATAGAAAAAAAACCCAAGAGTTTGGGGGGCGGAATGGAAAAGGCTTTGATGGGCTCCTTCGGTTCCCAAAACATACGCACCAAACGATTTTAAAAAAGAATATCTTGAGAAAAGGTTTGAGAAGAGAAGAAAAAAAAGAAGAATAAGAACAAAAAGAAGAAGGGGAGGAGAAGAAGGGGAGAGAGAGAGAGAGAGAGGAGAGAAGGGGGGGGAAAAAAAAGGGGGAAAAAGAGAGAGAGAGAGAGAGAGAGAGAGAGTCGAACTGGGAAGGGATAAAGGGAAGATGGATAAAAAGGGAAAGGGGACGGGGAGGACAAGGCGGGGAGAAGGAAAGGGACCCGACGGGCAGGAAAACGATGCATCACAAACATCAGAATAAGCATAGGTGAGGTTAAGAGACAAGGGTTCAAAAAAGAAGGAAAGCAACGGAATGTGTGGAGTGATGTGAAAGAGAAGACGCACTTTGGTTACTTTCGGTTTTAATCAAGTGTGACTGAGTACGGGCTAGTTGAACGTAATAAGATTTGTAATCTAGTGGATGTACTTTCTACCAAAAAAATGGAAAAAAAAAACTTTAATTTTTCTTTTTCGAAAAATCGCAAAAATAGGTACACATTTTCTACGCATGATCATGCTAGCCCAACCCCAAACCAAAAGCACAGGGAATTTTGGTACCCAGTACATTGTCCCACTATATTGAAAACGACAGAAAAGTAAATCAAAAAGGAAAAAGAAAAAAGAAAAAAAGAAAAAAAGAAGAAAAAAGAAGAAAAGAAAAGAAGAGAAGAAGAAGAAAAAGAAACAAAGTAATGTAATAAGATTTATAAGAGATGTTTTGTTGATTTTTTTGTTGATGACGATATTGTATGATGATGACGACTCACTACCCTATCACCCCCTCGTTGAAAGAAACATGTTAGCAAGAGGAAACAATCGCTGACCTACCTCCTTGACCCCGGTCATCAACCCACACCCGACCCCCTGACCTCGTCCCCTCCGAGTCTGTGTCTCTGGTCGACCCGCCCCACGTGACCCTCTGTCATTCGTTTGGGAAATTTTGTTTTAGCATGATGTATCTCTACGACGTTCCCGCCTTTTCCCCTCAGCTGTGGACTGTCCCTTCTCTTTGACCTCCCCCCTTCCCATCCACCGGGTTATCCCAAGGACATGTGGTCTGACACCCCCAAACTTTTTTTTCATTTTTCAATATAAGTTTTAAACACTATACAACAGTCCTTCCAGTCATGAATACAAATTTTAATATTACTTCAGTCATGAAACACATATCAACTTGTCTTCCAGTCATAAACACATATACAACTAGTACTTCCAGTCATGAATCCAATACAACTATGTACCTTCCAGTCATGTACATTACAAATGTCCTTCCAGTCTGAAACACTATACAACTATGTACCCTTTCCCGTCATGAAACACATATACAAAAATGTCCTTCCCGTCATGAACCATAACAATATGTACCTTTCCGCTGAATCACTTACAACTATGTCCTTCCCGTCATGAAAAACATATACAATATGTACCCTTCCCGTTGAATAAATTACAAAAATGTCCCTTCCCGTCATGATCCATAAACAATATGACCCTTTCCAGTCATGAAACAATATACAAAATGTACCTTCCAGTAGAAAAACATAACAACTTGTACCCCTTCCATCATGTCACTATACAATATGTACCCTTCGTCATGAAAAACAATACAATATGTCCTTCCAGTCATGAATACATTACAAATTGTACCTTCCCCTCTGAATCCATAACAACTTTTCCTTCCAGCCCTGAAACACTATTCAACTATTACCTTCCCGTCTGAATCACATATAAAATATTACTTTCCCGTTTTTAATGAATCACATAAAAATGTACCTTCCATCAGAACACAAAAAAAATATGTACCTTCCAGCATGAAACATTTAAAAAACTAGTACCTTCCCGCATGAACAAATATCAAAATATGTACCCTTCCCTTGAATACATATACAACTATGTACCTTCCAGTCTGAACACATATAAACTATTACCTTCCCGTCATGAATCACATAAAACTATTACCTTCCCGTCTGAATACATATACAACTAGTCCTTCCAGTCAGAAACCCATAAACAACTATGTCCTTCCAGTCATGAATCAAATATACAACTTGTACTTTCCCGTCATGAATCCAAAAATATAAATATGTACCCTTCCCGTCATGAAACCCATAACAACTATGTACCTTCCCGTCATGAAAACATTTACAACTATGTTTCCCTTTCCCGTATGAAACACTATACAAAATGTACCCTTCAGTCATGAACCTATACAACATGTACCTTCCCGATAACACATATACAAAATTGTACCCCCAGTCATGAAAAAACATATTTCAACTATTCCTTCATCGAATCCAAAAATTTCAACTATGTCCTTTTCCCGTCATGAATCACTATACAAATTTGTACCTTCCAGTCATGAATCACTAAAAATTACCCTTTCCCTCTGAAACACAATTACAAAGTACTTCCAGTCATAATCACATATACAAATGTCCTCCCGCATAATCACTATACAACATGACTTCCATCATGAAACACATATCAACTATGTACCTTCCCGTCTGAAACATAACAACTATTCCCCTTTCCCGTATGGAATAATATACAACTATGTATTCCGTCATAAAACTATAAACTATGTACCTTCCAGTCATGAATCACTATACAACTAGTACTTCCACTGAATCAATTTAACTATGTCCTTCCAGTCTGAATCACAATACAACATGTAACCCTTCCCTCAGAAAAACATATAAACCCAGTACCCCTTCCCCATGAAACACATATACAACTATGTCCTTCCAGTATGAACACAAAAAAATATGACCTTCCGTCATGAAACACATATACAATTTGTACCTTCCGTCTGAAACACTTAAACTATTCCTTCAGTCATGAAACACAAAATTTATTTAAAAAACAACTTTAAAAA
>JAFLJL010001895.1:0-31194 GCA_018398815.1 Conus ventricosus | reverse complement strand
CATAAAAAGACACACCATAAGCAATGTTTAAAAAAGGCCCAAACCTAGTTAACTGAAAATGGTTACTATGCAAACCACACTTAGCAACTTTAAACACCAAAACAGAAATAGTAACAACTGCAGGCATAAATGGAAATCGTTGTTAGTGAACACACCCAAAACAAAAACCTGAAAGTCCCCCAAAACACATGCAGCCAACCCGCACGTGCAAACAACCGCAAAAGGAGCCCACGCGCTATATAACATCGGCGGTGGGCAAACCAAAAACCATCCTGATGACAGCGCAACACGCTTGAAACAAATTTGTAGATAGTTTTAAGATTCCTATTTTAACTTGTTTTAATTTTTTTTTTTTGTGATTTATTTAATTTACAGTCTCTTCAAAACGAAGGTGATATTAGACTTTAAAAAAAAAAAAAAAAAAGTGTATGTGTGTAAGTGCTTATATGAGTGCGTGTGCGTGCATGCATGCACGCGCCCGTATGTGTGTGTGTGTGTGTGTGTGTGTGTGTGTGTGTGTGTGTGTGTGTGTGTGTGTGTGTGTGCATGCGCGCGTGCGTGTGCGCGTGTGTGTGTGTGCGTGTGTGTGCGTGTGTGTGCGCGCGCACGCACACGGACACAAATGCATGAAAATTTGCCTATTAACGACCAAACAATAATTTTAAACTGATAAATCAATTACAATAAATGAATGATAACAGAACTCGATATAGCCTTTGCTATATCAATCATTTTGGGGCTGTAAAGTATTTCTTGTAAAGCCCCTAAGGAATCAATATCTATCCTTTGAACATTATATAAAGATGTTAGAATTGGACATTCAAAAAGAATATGTTGAATAGATAAGGGGAGACCACAAGCGCAATCTACATCCTTAGAAATTTGGTTTTCCACGATTTTTAAAACGCATCTTATAAATTATACTGGACAATGATCTTTGACATAATAACACTTTCGTTTTTGCAGGAAGTTTTTCATTGTTCATACAATTTTCTAATAGAGAAATGATTTCATGTTTATCCAATTTTGATCTACTTTCTGGATTTTTTCTAAGAGCACCCTCTTTTGCTAATTTATCAGCTATTTCATTTCCATAGATACCACATTGAGATGGGATCCAGCAAAACTCTACAAAAGTTCCTTTCGCCATAACTGAATGTATCATAAATTTTATATCAAAAATTAAGTCTTTCCTTACATTTGCATCCAATTTCGTAAGCTATAAAGAACAGATTTTGAACCCAACACAGATTAGAATGCTGTAAATTGCCACATCAAGATCAGTTTATCCAAGATAAGGCCATAAGGATTGCATATAGTTCAGCAGTGAAAACTGAAAAGTTCTTTCCTAAACAAAATGATTTCTTTACTTTTAAATCGGGAATTACAAATCCAGCTCCTGTATAAGATTCTAAAACTGAACCTCCGTGTAGATTTTAAGATGATGTGGATATGTGTTTTCAAGATGTTCTTTTGCTTCTACTGATATCAAATTAATATTGTCTTCTTTTTTAAGAGTAGTATAATCTATATCAAAATTTGGAGAGATATGCTCCCATTGAGGAACTGTGGGCATAGTTGGAGGTTTTGAAATGGATGCAATATCGATGTCACATTTTTTAAATAAATCATCAGTATAATTTCGAAGGGGGCTGCAGGTAAGAAATATTCTGTGGCCTTTTAGGAAAATCCGATTTGGAATCAAGAAAGATTTCATTTGTTACTGAATTTGATACAGAAAGACTTCTGGTTACATACTTGGCTGTTGCTAGTTTGCGTTGATCATCAAGTGACAAGAGATTAGCTTCTTTATATGTTTTAAAAGTATTAGAATGTACTGGAACACCAAGGGCTATTTTAATAGCTTTACTGTCTATACTTTGTAACCGCTTAAGTAATGTTTGAGAAGCTGAAAAATATACTTTCTGTCCGTAAGTCAATTTGAACGAACCAGACTAATAGAAAGATGTACAAGAGTTTGGGAATCTTGACCCCACGATTGAGCACAGATTATTTTTAGAAAAGATAGCCTTTGTCTGGCATTGTTTATAAGATATTCAATATGGAATCTCCAGTTTAATTTAGGAGTGAAATGAACACCTAAAAAATTTAACATTTTTGGAATATTGAAGAGTTTTATTTTCTAGCACAAGTTGAGGCAAAACTTTTGGATTTTTACCATTGTTGAATAACATTAATTGTGTCTTTTCTCCTGATAGTTCTAGTCCATTTTCGTTCATATATTTATTCAGTTTGTCAATTTCAATTTGATATAATTTTTGTATATATAATATGGTTCTCTTATGTGTCTTTTTTTTTTATGTTTGTATTCATCCACATTGCAATATCATCGGCATTATTGCACTACATGCATACTTTTAGACAGTATTTAGGAAGATCGTGAATGAGAATTGTAAATAGAATAGGTGCAATAATGGAGCCCTGATGGATGCCAATGTCAATATCTTTAAACGAAGAGTAACATTTACCAACCCTTGTACAAACTGATCTCTCAGCTAAGAAAGATTTTATGAACTGATACATTGAGCCATTAATCCCAATATTTTTCAACTTATAAAGTAAACGAGAAATGCCAGACACTATCGTATGCTTTTCTAATGTCAAAGAAAGTAGCAAGAGTACTTTTTCTACGAGCAAATTGTTTTTTTAACATGACTTGCAAGTTTTACAAGGTGATCGATTGTACTTCTACCTTTTCTGAAACCTGCTTGATTGTTGGGAATTATGTCATTTCTTTTCGCAATAATTGTAAAATGCGTTTTTCAACTATTTTTTCTAGTATTTTTCCAACTTGAGATGTTAATGCTATTGGTCGATAACTATCAATTGCAGACCTAGGTTTACCTTGTTTTGGAACTAGTATTACCACTATCCTCTTCCAGAAAGTAGGAAGAGTTCCATTTAACCAACATTTTTGGTAAAACGAGTGAAGTAATTGCTTCCAGCACAAAGGTAAGTGGCATAACAATTGATACGAAATTCTATCTAATCCAACAGCTGTCTTATTCGAGGAGAATGAAATTAGTGCTTCTTTAAATTCTTCAAATGTTTATAGATGCATTTAAGTAATGGTTTGGATCCGATGTGGGATCACAATAAGTTCCTTTTTCTCCTCTAGTTCTCTGTAACTTTTGGTATCTGTATGTAGTCTAGTTGATGAGTTATTTTTTGAAAAAGCTTGTACAAATGCTTCCGCTTTCTCTGATGATGTTGGAATAGTATTTTTTCTAATTTAATAGGATATGAAGGTAGATAATTTCTTGTTTTTTTTAACTCCTTTACCTTTTTCCATACTCTGTGCATGTCCTTTGATGAAAATATTCTTGAATGACAAAAATGATTGAAATAGAGACGTTTTGCTTTTGCGACAACCCTGTTACTGTTGCTTTTTGCACGTTTCATTTCAATAAAGTTTTCATCAGTTCTATCTTTGAGCCATGTTTTGTATGTTTTCTTTTATTAGATACGGCTTCTGCGCACTCTTCATTCCACCAACTATTTCCTCGATATTTTTTATCTGTAGAAGATTTGCACTTTGGCATTGATCTCTCAGCTGCAGATATAATAGCTTTTCTAAAGTTGTTATAAAACACTTCAATATCTTCGTGTTCAATAATGCTGCGATCTATAGATAGAAGGGTTGACTCATTAAACTGCAGTCTGCATTATTGTATAAAAACTTTGGTATTTTATCTTCAGCTTCTGCTTCTTCATCAACTATTTGCTCATTTATTTTCACAACAATAGGGAAATGATCACTCCCTAATGAATCATCTTCTGTTGTCCAAGTAGCATTGATGGCCAAATCAGGAGAAATTAATGTCAGATCGATGGAGGTTGGTCTATGCGTTGATATAAACAGGCACTCTTGTTATGCTGCCATCATTCATTAATACTAAATTAGAATCAACAATTATTTTCTACAAATCGATTGCAAGATATAAAAAGCAATCAGGTCCCAGAATGGAGAATGCGCATTGAAAATCACCCAAAATTATCCATTCTTATTTACATTAGGAAGATGTTTTATCCAATCGGTGTTGTCAGCATTTGGCCCATTGGATAGTAAACAGAAAGTATGTTTATACTAAAATCTTTGTTCACCTTTAACGATATTGAAGTAACAAAAACGTTTTCAATGACATTAGTTGAATGATTGAATAATAACTTTAGAGGACTGTAATTCAAGTCTGATCTGACATAAATTGCAGGGTTTTAACACGTTTAGTTGACACACTGCAGTCATATAAAGGGGGATAAAAAAACCACGAAATTTAGGTAACTTAAAAGGTTCAACATTTAAGGATTGTAAGGCCGAATGCAATAGTTATTAGAATAGATGTGATTTTCTAATTGAAGTAAGTTTTTCACTATTGATCTGCAGTTCCATTGTAAAATGTTTAAATAATTGTTAGCTAAGTTCATTAAACGCTATTTAAAAATCTATGCTTTTCAAAGCAATTTGTTATGACTTTTGAAAGAAAGAAAACTGAACAGGTAACACCGTGACGAATACAAAAAATAAGGCCCTTGATGTTGAAAGGAGCCCATTCCTTGTTCCACCACACATTTCCATTGTGTTTTTTAGATTTTGTGTTTTTTATTTTTGGGATCGATTTATCTGCTGCTGTTAGGATAAATTTTACAAAATTTATCATACTGATCGTCTATATTTTCTTCAGTAGAATAATCTAAATCTATGTTTTTAAGGATGTCTTTGAACAGTGACCAATCTGCACACTTGTAATTATTTCTTTAAGATAACATCTACTGTGTTTTCTTCTTCTTCTGCTATGTTATTTAAAGATATTATGACTGGAATATGATCTGATCCTAAAGAGTCATCTCCCGTTTCCCACACTGTGTTGACTACCATATGATGGAGATACAAAAGTTAAATCAATGGCTGAGGGATTATGGTTAGATATATCTGGAATACGAGTATATATTCCATTATTTAGTATGTAAAAAATACAATCCGCTATGTTATCTAACAAACGGTTATTAGAAATATAGGAACAACTTTATCCCAGAAAGGGGCATGTGCATTAAAATCACCCCCAATAACCCACTTATCGTTTGATCTTGGAACCCTTTCAAACCCTTCAGTGTTCTTATTTCAGGACCTTTTGGAAGATAAATTGAAGCAACATTAAGAATCAAGGATGAAGTGAACTTAACCATAGCTGCACAGCATGACACAGAGGAAATGTTATACACTGGAGTTCTTTCACAAAAGTCCAGGTTTTCACGCACATATATGGCTGTTCGCACTCTGTCTCCACATTGTTCGTAAAACCGGAGGGTGGTAAAATCCAGGTAGATTTGGTAATTTATCACAGCTCACATTAATAAAACATTAAACTTATTGTTACTAGATATTGATTTAAGTACGCTAGATTTTTTGTTATAGAACGACAATTCAATTGTAGAAATGTAATGTTTGGCTTTTTATGTGCTTTCATTTATATATCACAATAATTTATATCATTTAGACATTAACCATCTTAGATACGACTATAGATGAAAACAGAAAATCTTGATGATTGACTGTAAACAGCTGAGAGTCAAAGTACGACCAGTTTAGTAGAACCAAGGACGTGGAAAAGGCGGAGGGTGAAAACCTTGGCAACTGTAACGAAAGGCTGCGGGTCTCCTCCGTGGCTTTTCCAAACATTCCATGCAGGTGTTTGCCCAGGGTCCTCGCGATGGTGCTCGCTCCTCTGGTCGTGGGGTGAACGTCGTCAGCTGTCAGGACTCTTCTGTCTTCCATCCTCAACTCGTTAAGGAGACGAAAGTAATGTCGTTTTCTGTCTGTAGTTTCTGTCTTGTCATTGCGTTGAACAGATCTTTCTTAATGTCTAGTGTCACGGTTTGTTACGAGGCCTACGACGATTGACCCATCTAGGGTAGTAGAATTGTTCATTTAGTTGTTGTCGTCGTTGTTGTCGTATATCCGTCCCTTAATGTGGCTTGTGGTGTGGTTGCACCTTTGGTGTGGTTTAGCTCAGGTTAGGTTTACTTTCTCTCTCTCTCTCTCTAATTCCACCGCCCGTGCGATTCATCCTGCAGGTTCACGGTGGCTGGTATCTTTTTCTTGTACTGGCTGTCTCTATCGGCCTCTCACCTGTCTTTTTACCTGCCGCACGTGCAAGGTTCCTCTTAGGTTTGAGGTATTCTCACCGTGACGTGGCGTGGCATGTTGGCCGCCATCGCTGGGGCAGGTTTTCGACTTCACTCGAGCGGAAGATGTCTCTGGGAGCGCCTGCTCCGGTCCTGGTTCTTCACCATATCGTCGAAGGTACAGTCGGTACTTTCTGTTCCTACAGTCGGCCTGTAGGAGGGAGACATCACTTCATCTCTTTCCGCATCTGCGCTGCTGTTCTCTCGACTGGACAGAGGGCAGAGAGAGTCGTTTGACCCGCCTCTTTTGGGTCACCCACGGGTAGCTGGTAAGCATCAGTTTCGTGGTTTATTTGTTGTTGTTTTTTTTCCTTGTTAGCCGGCTAATTCTTCTCTTTTGCGCAATTTGTTTTTGGTTTTCAAAATTATAAAAGAAATATTGTTTGAGACCACTTTTTCTGGTTAATTCAATCTTTAACCTGGCCAGTCAAAATTATATCTTAAAGTCTTTCTCCTTTTTATGCATTTGGTGATGCGGTAGTCGGCGGGGATGGGAGAGAACCTGGTGATTCAGGGTTGGTACTTGCTCGGTCTCGCTCGTCCGCCCCTGTCACAATTGCCGGTCTCGCATTCTTCGGCCACCGTCTGTTTGTGTGTGCAAGGAGAACGAGTTTTATGTTCGCGAGCGTGCGTACGCATGATTAGTTGTTTGGATGCGTGGTTGAAAATTTCTGTTATTTTGAAATGTTGCTATAAGATGTGGGGATAATTGTGCCATTGAATTATTATTATTTGCAAATGTGGTGGCAGATGTAAAGCCATGGTTGCTTTATTAGTTCAATTCCTAAGAAAGGAAAATGTTAAACGTGAGTGAGAGAAGGATGAAGATAATTCATATTTGTTTTATAGCCTGTTAATTTAATGCAGTCTCTTACCTGCTTCGAATGAGAAGACTTTAACGAACATTCCTGATTTGGTTGGTTTGCCGCGTTATGCTCAGGTCTGTGTTGAGCTGATGGTGTATTTAGTAGACCTCCCCTCGCCCATCATGCGAGTGGCTGTTAAGGTTTAACAGCATGTGTCAGACCGTACTGACTGCGGGGTTCCAGTGCCCGTCTTTCTACTTTCCTCCCAGTTACCTTCACCCTCCTCCCGGAGACTTCACCCGGAGCACGCACTGGTGGGGACCACGCGCTGGTGGATGCCACGTACTGGTGGAAAAGCTGTGGACTTGGCTGGACGGTCCTGATCCCCGTCCAGGACCTCCAGCAACAACGCCTCGTCCCCCGAGACGCGCTCTCCACCGTCCGTTTGTGCGGGTCAAGGGTGTCGGCCTTGGACATCTCTCTCTCTAGGAACCGACCCGGTTTGGGGCACTCCTTTGCAACAGGGTGTTCCTAGTAGACTTTGGAGAGGCAGGGGTGGGGGCACTACATCTCGGGAAAGGGATGGGTGCTGGGATCATTTATTTATGATTGTGATTGTGCACGTTGTGTGTGCTGGAATTATTTATTTACCATTATGATTGTGTATGTCGTGTATTGGAATGCTTGATTGTGATTGTGCATGTTGTGTGTGTTGAGATGCTTGTTGTGTGTGTTTGGAATACTTGATTGTGATGTGCATGGTGCGTGCGTTGAAATATTTATTTGTGATTGCGAGTGTTGATGTGAATAAATGGGGTGTTGTATCGTAATCTTTCTGGTGTGGTCTCTTGCGAGGCGTGTGAGGTCAGTCACTCCCTTCACTCCTATCTAGACCGATCCTGTCAGGGCAGACCTCCAGGGGTCGGTCGTGACATTTGTGGGGGCTCGTCCGGGATGTGAAGGGCTCTGACTGTCTCTCTCGTTTTGCGGAGTACCTGTTTAGTTCTGTCTGGTTTGTATATGTTTAGTCAGTTTGTCGTGTTTGTTTGTGGGTGGATGGCTGGGTGACTCTAGCGTGCAGGGAGTCTTTTGGTGGCCTGAAGGAACATCTGGCGTGATGGGGAGTCGAGGTGAGTCTAGGCAGAATCGACCGCGTCCAGACCTCCTTCCGCCGGGTACCTCACGCAGGTACGGCCGTAAGTCTTTCCTTTCTGTTGCCGCTCAGTCTGTCATTCCTGTTTTGTAGTTAGCCAGTTTTTTTTCTACCGGGTTATTGAGTACAGGGGATTGTATCGGACGTTAGTGTCACTTTTTTCCTCTCTCCTGATTCCGTCTGCCAGTTGTTGTTTTTTCCGGCCAGCCCCACCGCACTGTTGCTCGTGCTGTGGAGCGCGGTGTTGCCAGAGTGGGGGCAGCCAGACATAGGTTTTTTTTTTTTTTTTTTTCGGTGAGCCCCACCGCACTGTTGCTCGTGTTGTAGAGCGCGGTGTTGCCAGAGTGGGAGCAGCCGAACATTGTACGTTGACGTTTTTTTTTTATTTGCTGTTTCTCAGTCAGTCAACAAGAGACGTAACATATCCGTTTGGTATTTGTTTTTTTAAGTGGAATTGTCTTTCCCGTGTATTTGAGAACTGTAGGATATAGTTGTCATGGCAACGTCCGGTGCTGGTGGTATGGCGACGCGTGCGTCAAAGAAGAAGGGTCTTCTAAATATAGTCCCACTATTAGTACCAGTACTTCGACTACAGTGACTTCCACTTATTCCAGTGCTGTAGCTGATAGTGCAGTGAGTACTTTCACTACGTCTTCGCTAGGGGATTTTCCTGCTGAGACCCCGACTGGCACTTCCGCTCGGAAGCGTCAGAGTATAGCGAAGCAACTGTGGGCTTCTGTTGAGTCGCAGAAATCGAAACCATCTCTTCTCCAGCTTCCCCTCGTAAGGAGTATGCCCCGGGAGATTTTCCTTATGGGAAGGTCGAGACCCAAGGGACGGGTCAGACGGGTCATCCTCCCGTGTCGGGAGTGGTGAACCCGCCAGGACATCACTTCCGTCCTTTTGTTTCTGGAGCGGCAGCGTAAGGAAGAGGCTGCTAGGCAGGAAACTTTGCGTAGGGAAGAGGTTGCTAGGCAGGAAGCTCTGTGGAGGGAAGAGCTAGATAGGATGGAGGCTCTGTGCAGAGAGGAGACTGACAGGCAGGAGATTCTGCGTAGGGAAGAGACTATGCTGCGCAGAGAGGAGGCTGCTAAGCAGGAAGCTCTGCGTAGGGAAGAGCGCGGAGAGGAGGCTGCTAGGCAGGAGGCCCTCCGTCGGGAAGAGTTGGATCAGCGTAGAGAGGAGGCTGCCAGACAGGAGGCTCTGCGCAGGGAAGAGATGGAACAACTTCTTTCGCGGGCTCCCGCATCTGTAAATCAGGGGGTTAATCACCAGGCAGGTGTATAGAGTTAGAGGCCCAAAATTAAAGCTTCCAGAGTTCAGACCTAGTGAGGACATTGATATGTTCTTAGAGCATTTGACAAAGTTGCTAGTTCATACCAATTGTCTGAGGAACAAAAGGCCATGCACCTTTTTTCTGGATTATCTGGTACTGCAAGGGAGTGTGTGCTTACTCTAAATGAAGGCGCGTCTTATGCAGACATGCAGTTGGCTCTGCGTAAGCGTTTCCACCTTACTCCAGAGACGTACAGGAGGAAGTTTAGGTCCATGAAAAAGAACAACGATGAGACCTTCGTGCAGTTTGGAGATAGGCTGCGCAAAACGCTAGGGTACTGGCGTCAGTTGGCTAAGCTGGAGCTGGAGGATCTGATTCTCATTGAACAGCTTACCAACACTGTGTCCCCAGAGTTGAGGATCCGTATAGGCGAGACAGCACCTCAGGATTTCGCGGCTGCGATTCAAACCGCTGAGGTGTTTGCTGAAGCTCGCAGAGCTTATGGGCATCGCCCAGATACGGACAGGAAGCCCTCCACAGGATTTAGCGGCAATAAGACGCCGACGACTGCTAGCAAGTCGAACAAGGCAGGCAGTTCATCGGGGACCTCAGCACCCCGATTTTGTTTTCTTTGTGGTCGTCCGGCCACATTAGGAAAGATTGTCCTAAAGCCGCCGGCAGTCATGGGGCTAGTCCTTTCCAGCATCCTCGTGCCTCGGCTAACGTGGGTTCCATCCCCGCTTCCGGTGGTACCAAGTGCCGGTGTTTCTTTCTGTTGTTGGTTCTTCCTTGGTCGACACCATCAGGGATTCGGGAGCATCAACGATCTTTGTGGATAAGGATTTGGTTTCCCCTGAGGCTCGGCGGGGCGCCAGTTATGATGTGTGCGGGTTGGAGGCTGGTTTCACCTCCACCCGTCCTTCTGTACTCATTCCGATCTCCACCCCCTATTTCTGTGGCGAAGTATGGGCCATCGCGGTGGAGCGACCTCTGTATTCCCTTATCATAGGGAATACTATCACTTTTGCAGATGGACGCAGTCAGTCCGTGTCTACGGATCTGCCCATACAGGCGTGTGTGGGAGTTACCACACGCGCCAAGCTAAGAAGCAGGAACAGGAATTGCGTCCCGTTCTTCAGCCGATCTCTGACGAGGTTCTTGCCAAAGCTGATCCTGCTAGCATTGTCCGTCTTCAGGCCAGGGACTTGGATGTCCAACGCCTGCGACAACTGGTAGATCGTCCCGCTCAGTCTGCCCGACACGCCAAGGTGAGCTTCAGGCTCCACAAAGGGATCCTCTTTAGGGTTTTCACTCAGGCAGATCATGTGGCCAAGCAGCTTGTCGTTCCTCAAAGCTTGAGAGAATCTGTTCTCCGGCAGGCCCACGATTCACCTATGGCAGGTCATATGGGCTCAAAGCGAACTCTCGAGCGGGTGAGACAGGATTTCTTCTGGCCGGGGATGAACTCTCAGGTTAGGCAGTACTGCCGCAGTTGCGATGTCTGCCAACGGACAACGCCTAAGGGTCGCTTGAAGCGTGTTCCCCTAGGGTCCGTGCCACTGGTTGGGGAGCCATTCAGCAAGGTTGGGGTTGACCTGGTGGGACCCATTAATCCACCATCCGATCGCGGTCACCGCTACATCTTGGTAGGGGTGGACTACGCGACACGGTACCCAGAGGCTGTCCCGCTTAGGACTATCGATGCCCCTACTGTTGCTGAATCTCTCAGGCAGATTTGGACGCGCACTGGCGTGCCCAAGAAGAAGTACAGCCGGAAGTTTGTACTGGAGAGCGATCATCATCCTCTCCAGTGCCTGGACCGGATCCGGCCAGTCAGTCGTCGACTCATGAGTTAGGCAGTGAACTGTAGAGTCATGCGTTCACTTTTCGCCATATCAAGGGTTCCAGCAATACAGATGCTGACTATCTCAGCCGAGCTCCGTAGTCAGCACATTGGGGAAATCAGTTAGAAGGACAATTCCCGTCAACTAGGGTTATATCCCCTTTTGGTCTTGTTTCAGGTGTGGTGACAGTTTTCACTTCAGTGACGTTAACGGTAGTGAATCACCACTGGTTTGGGTTGCTACTTTTATTGTTGGAAGGTTTGCTTAGTTGTTTGATAGATGTAGTATCATGTATTTCCTTGTGTGATTCTATCGTGGAATGTTTGTATTGGATTTGTCGTACTCTGTCGGTCACAGAGGGTTGGGTTCGGTCCCGTTGTTGTGAATTTGCACATGCGTCAAGGTTCAAAGGAGCACTGTATCTCAGAGAAACAGATGCTTTTAGAAGGGGGGTTTGTCACGGGTTTGTTACGAGGCCTACGACGATTGACCCATCTAGGGTAGTAGAATTGTTCATTTAGTTGTTGTCGTCGTTGTTGTCGTATATCCGTCCCTTAATGTGGCTTGTGGTGTGGTTGCACCTTTGGTGTGGTTTAGCTCAGGTTAGGTTTACTTTCTCTCTCTCTCTCTCTAATTCCACCGCCCGTGCGATTCATCCTGCAGGTTCACGGGTGGCTGGTATCTTTTTCTTGTACTGGCTGTCTCTATCGGCCTCTCACCTGTCTTTTCACCTGCCGCACGTGCAAGGTTCCTCTTAGGTTTGAGGTATTCTCACCGTGACGTGGCGTGGCATGTTGGCCGCCATCGCTGGGGCAGGTTTTCGACTTCACTCGAGCGGAAGATGTCTCTGGGAGCGCCTGCTCCGGTCCTGGTTCTTCACCATATCGTCGAAGGTACAGTCGGTACTTTCTGTTCCTACAGTCGGCCTGTAGGAGGGAGACATCACTTCATCTCTTTCCGCATCTGCGCTGCTGTTCTCTCGACTGGACAGAGGGCAGAGAGAGTCGTTTGACCCGCCTCTTTGGGTCACCCACGGGTAGCGGGTAAGCATCAGTTTCGTGGTTTATTTGTTGTTGTTTTTTTTCCTTGTTAGCCGGCTAATTCTTCTCTTTTGCGCAATTTGTTTTGGTTTTCAAAATTATAAAAGAAATATTGTTTGAGACCACTTTTTCTGGTTAATTCAATCTTTAACCTGGCCAGTCAAAATTATATCTTAAAGTCTTTCTCCTTTTTATGCATTTGGTGATGCGGTAGTCGGCGGGGATGGGAGAGAACCTGGTGATTCAGGGTTGGTACTTGCTCGGTCTCGCTCGTCCGCCCCTGTCACAATTGCCGGTCTCGCATTCTTCGGCCCACGTCTGTTTGTGTGTGCAAGGAGAACGAGTTTTATGTTCGCGAGCGTGCGTACGCATGATTATTGTTTGGATGCGTGGTTGAAAATTTCTGTTATTTTGAAATGTTGCTATAAGATGTGGGGATAATTGTGTCATTGAATTATTATTATTTGCAAATGTGGTGGCAGATGTAAAGCCATGGTTGCTTTATTAGTTCAATTCCTAAGAAAGGAAAATGTTAAACGTGAGTGAGAGAAGGATGAAGATAATTCATATTTGTTTTATAGCCTGTTAATTTAATGCAGTCTCTTACCTGCTTCGAATGAGAAGACTTTAACGAACATTCCTGATTTGGTTGGTTTGCCGCGTTATGCTCAGGTCTGTGTTGAGCTGATGGTGTATTTAGTAGACCTCCCCTCGCCCATCATGCGAGTGGCTGTTAAGGTTTAACAGCATGTGTCAGACCGTACTGACTGCGGGGTTCCAGTGCCCGTCTTTCTACTTTCCTCCCAGTTACCTTCACCCTCCTCCCGGAGACTTCACCCGGAGCACGCACTGGTGGGGACCACGCGCTGGTGGATGCCACGTACTGGTGGAAAAGCTGTGGACTTGGCTGGACGGTCCTGATCCCCGTCCAGGACCTCCAGCAACAACGCCTCGTCCCCCGAGACGCGCTCTCCACCGTCCGTTTGTGCGGGTCAAGGGTGTCGGCCTTGGACATCTCTCTCTCTAGGAACCGACCCGGTTTTGGGGCACTCCTTTGCAACAGGGTGTTCCTAGTAGACTTTGGAGAGGCAGGGGTGTGGGGGCACTACATCTCGGGAAAGGGATGGGTGCTGGGATCATTTATTTATGATTGTGATTGTGCACGTTGTGTGTGCTGGAATTATTTATTTACCATTATGATTGTGTATGTCGTGTATTGGAATGCTTGATTGTGATTGTGCATGTTGTGTTGTTGAGATGCTTGTTGTGTGTGTTGGAATACTTGATTGTGATTGTGCATGGCGCGTGCATTGAAATATTTATTTGTGATTGCGTGTGTTGATGTGAATAAATGGGGTGTTGTATCGTAATCTTTCTGGTGTGGTCTCTTGCGAGGCGTGTGAGGTCAGTCACTCCCTTCACTCCCATCTAGACCGATCCTGTCAGGGCAGACCTCCAGGGGTCGGTCGTGACACTGTGTTTTATTTTTGACAGGAGCCACTTGACTTACTACGATCTTGGCTTTGGGAAACTGACCTTTGGCCTCGTTGACGCATTTCTGCATTTCCATACTGTATTTCTCCGGATCTTTCCCCTTCAAATCGTTCACTCCTACATGCAGAACTACACATTCGGGTTCAGGATTCAGAGATACTTTTGCCTCCTTCAGAGCGCGTGTGCAATGCTCAATCTGATACGCTTTTCTCTTTGCCACCTGCAGACCGTATGACCGGCCAAGTCTCCGTGCATCAACCTTCGTCATGATACTGTCATGTATCAGGAGGACACGAGGCAAGTCGCCACCAGATGTAGAAACAGAATGGGATACGTCTTTCTTTGTTGTGCCAGAGTGTTTTTGTTTGACGTTTTGTTTGTGTAGAGACTTGAAGTTTTCTATCTTTTGTTCCACAGATGTGTTACGTAATTTCGCAGAACCTTGTTTGACGTTGCTTTGACTCTTTACGTCACAATTCAGTTTTTGTTCTTTTTGGTTTCGTTTCATTTGGTTATTTTCTTTGTTTGGCCTAATGTACGGCTCGTACAAATCATCAACGCCCTTGTTGTGTTGGGGAGGAGACTTTGCCGGCAGCGATGTTGATGCAACTTTTGCATAAGAGCGGTGAGGCGTTGCGAATGATGTTTCGGTCGATTCGGTCTCGAAACTTGGTGGTTTCTCCTCAGTGACCGCGGGAAAGTGGTAATTTGACTCCTCTGCCTTTTCAGTTTTAAGAAGAATGCAATCCCAGAAAAGGTTGGTGTGCAATACCGTAGTATGTTTGTTGAGTTTTCAAAAAATCAACCAAAGGTGCCATCTAAGAAGCAAAAGAAAATCATAAAAGAGCAAAACAAGCTACATTTTCTTGTGAAAAAAGTATTGTATGCGTGTATGTCTGTATGAATGCATGCATGTATGTATGTATGTATGTATGTATGTATGTATGTATGTATGTATGTATGTATGTATGTATGTATGCATGTATGTATGTATGTATATATCTATTTATTCATGTATCTATTTATTTGTTTATGTGATTATTTCTTTTTTTCAATCATTTATTTATTCATTCATTTATTTATTTATTTACTTATTTGTTTATTTATGGGCAGAAAGAATGTGTCCGGCTTTGTCTATCACTTCATCCAGAAGGCTGGCGCTCACACCAACAACTCAGGGCACACACACACACACGTGCGCGCGCGCACGCACGCACACACACACACCTACACACCTACACACACACACACACACACACACACACACACACACACACACACACACACACACACACACACACACAACACTGTTGCCAGATTTGATCTACGGATCCATTTTTTACTTCTTAGACTAATACTTTATGGATAAGGACATTTCCCTGTATCGTGACCCTAACAGACAAACACGTGCTGGTAGGTTAGACATCTTTATCACAAATCAAAACATGCGATTAAATTGGCCGTTTTCGCACCCGCAAGTTTAAGCAAAGGAATCCCACTTGATTATTTTCATTTCTACGGCAAAATGTTATAAATTAATACCATATATGTGTAATATGATAAGCATTATCCAGATGAACACTTCCGAGTCTTTTGTTAACACCTGCAGTGTACACCGAAGCATTTCAAGCTCGTAGGGATAATTATGTAAGGTTGAGAGCGTTGTTTTCTGCAAAATAATATACCAGAGAATCTGACGCTTTCTCTAAATGTATTGATCATTTAACCCAGAGTGAGTCACGCCAGACGCTACTGGCAATGGCAATGGTGGTCAAACTGTAGCAGAGTGAGAAACAGAATATTTGCTTGCATCAATTTGCTTCTGTTGTCCATGAATAATATATCTCACTTGCCATCGAGGGGCATGCTGATCTTGCCTTTGATGAATATGTCTCTTGAGGAATATGTCTATCTGTCATTAGGAACATCTTGCTCTTGCTTACTGTTATTATGCCTCTTCTGCTCTTCTGTAAATTGCTCTCTTGCTTATTAGGAATGTTTCATTAGCCGATGAGGAATGTAGTCTCTTGCCAATTGGTACTGCGTCTTATTTTGGATATCAGGAATATGCATATCTTATCCAAAAAAAGTCAGGCCTCTTTTACTCATTAGGAATATGTGTCTCTTGCCCGTAAGGAATATAACGTTCTTGTCTATGGGGACCATGCGTCTTTCTTGTCCATCAAGAATACACCTCTTTTTAAATCTTCTTCTGAATCAACCGGCGCCATCTTACTTACTAACTTAGCATATAGGCTAATCATTGTCTGACCCACTGATCTAACCATTTTTGATCCTAGCTGTGCTTCGTACCTAGCGTAGTACTTCTCAACGGCTGATGTAGACAGTTGCTGAATCTGTTCAACACTTAGTTCAGTGCCTAAATACTGTTTAGTTTTTCCACAAGCAGCTAGAGAGTATAATCTTTCTTTATGGCAGTGGTCTACGGAGTAGTCTGCCTGCTCCTCACACTTTAATAGTTCGTCACAATCCATTTTTAAAAACAATAAAAAATAATATAATACTTTTAAAACCATGAGTTTAAAGTTGGTTAATTATGCAGTGCCTATCGTTGGTGTTATAGTTTATTCAACCCTTGCAAAATGTTTGTTAGGAATAAAACCGCCCAACATGGGGAAGATAGATGAGTCATAACGTTCTTGGTCTTCAGGAGTCATAACAATGTCTGAAAGATTTAGTTGGTTGGAGTAGTAATTGCAAAGTTGTTTCATCTGCTCTAAAAATCTGCTAGCTGCATTGGGCCCTCTGTAAATCTCTGGGTGTGTGTGTCCCCATCTGACCTAACAACAATAAACGCATAAGAACAGATCTGATGGCGGGTTAATAAGGTTGTTTTTTGTTCTTGCTGTTGTGGGCCGTAGTACTGCGGTAAGAGCGATTCAAAGTCAGCATAAACCACGTACGGGCTCATCTGCATTTTGCGTACATTCTTAAAACTAACTTTAGACCCTGGTTTAGGTGTAAGGAGTTCGGTTTCACAGTCTACAAAACTTTTACAATGTTTCTTATGACTGGCAGCTGCTTCTATAGTTGGGATTCTGACCAGACACCTACAAAGCCCTTGTATAGCATGATTCTTTGACGTATAGGCCATAAGTCTGCTTATTGTTCTGATTAATACATAATGGCTCTTTGTACTATCTGCAAACAGGATCAAGTCTACATGATTCTTAAGCGGTTCGCCTAAAGTAGGAGCATTGGAAGAAATCCTTAGAGGCACTAGATTGTCTACTACAGACCATATGTATACGTTTATGGTGATCGGTTTGTTTTGCTCTTCAAACTGAGATATACTTTCTATACTTACTGGAAAGGTTATGTTATCAAAGTTCAGCTCTTGCTTATATTGTTCATAATTGGAAACTCTGTTTGCATGATTTTTAACAGGATGTAAATGTGCTAAAACACACCACATAAAACACATGTTGTCAGAATTATGTATGTTTAAGACTGCTCGTTTTAACTCTAACTCTTTTGGAAGAGGAAGGTAAGAATTGCCAACTATAGGATAGAACTTTGTTTGTCTCAATCTGATTTCAATGACTGTCCCTTCAGACCAGCCAGAACCCCTTAACTTTGCCTCCTCACTTGCATGGTTAAACTGTGTAAGCATGTAGTCAGCCCAGTCGGAATTAAGGTCGCGATAGCTGATTACTTCTTTCTGTTTAGTTGAAACCCAGACTTCCATGTTACTATCATCAGGCGTTATATAATCAATCAGAACGGCCAACAGCACTTTTACTGGTGGCTCCATCTGAAGAAACTCTTGAATTTTAGAGATAGCGGCAAACAACTTTATAACTGGTTGGGGCCAAGAATCTGAACGTTTGAGGGGTTAATAATGTCCATGCCTACTTCGCTAAACGTATTGCTTAATTGTTTGTCACTACCAAATATTTCTTCCATCGTATATAGTTTTCTATCCTCGAATTTACTTGTGGTCATCATTTTTAAAGCCACAATATTTACGTAAATTAAAAAAATAAATGTAAATAAAAGTAAGTAAAACGCGCTTTTTATTCTTCGCCCAAGCATTGCAAGACTTCAAGACACGTTAACCTTACAATAACACCTGCTAATATTTTAGCTTTTTCTGAATCACTACAGTCAATGTTCATCACTTTGATTGCTTCGTTAAATAGTTCACTATGATCTTTTATTATATTGTTTACATCATTCTCAAAACTAAATTCCCTAAAATCAATGTTTAACACTTTCATTGTTTCATCAAATAGTTCATTACAATTCTTTAAATCAGATTCGCTGAGTTCGGCAGCCATTTTTAAATCTAAAAAAAATAAAAAAATAATTGTAAATGTAAATTCAGCTATTATTCATAGTCTTTTCTAATCGTAAAACCTGATCTTCATTAAAGCGAATAGCTACTCCTTCAGAGTCAGTAGAAACAGTCAGATTAACATCTTCAGGAGCCATATTATCAACTAAAATGGCAAACAACTTTATAACTGGTTGGGGCCAAGAATCTGGTATTTTACTAACGGCTTCCACTACACTTTCTCGTATATCTATACGCTCAAAAAGATCAGTAATTAATTCTTCAAACCTGCTCTTTATCTCTTCTCTATCAGCCTCGCGCTCCCAATCCAACTCGTAAAGTATATTAATAAGCTCTGTAGCTACTTCAGCCTTCATTTTTTAAACCAGAATAAAAACAACAATTAAAAAATAATTAACTAGCCGTTCCTCGTGTTTGCGCAAGAATCAGAAGAAAAATCAATAACAGGTAGCTGACTAAGTGCTGCCGCGTGTGCTTGGGTGGCCTCACGGTTGTTTTGGTGTGACTCATGTGTGACGCGATCGTGTGCAATCATTCTAGGAAAATCTATTGTCGCAATGTGCATGTGCCGCCGCAGAGGCAGATTTCATCATTCTCTCACTGACTGTCGTGCGTGAAAGTTGTGTTTGACTATGCTCCTACTGACTACTGTTTTTAGCTGTTATTTTAACAATGGCTAGTAGTAGTACATCCGTCATTGTATATTTGGAGCATTTATAATGGAGATAGTACTAGCCTGTTCTTCAGTAAACTCTCTCCTTCTAACCATTGTTAAAATAACAGCAAAAAAAGCTCAGCTACAGCAGTTACTCTGTCAAAGCCAGTTGCAAGCCTGGTTGAAAAAAGAGGGACGCAGCAGCGGCAAGCGATCTCACAAGAACGTTTGGCCTAGTTTACAGGGCTGTCAATTAGGCCAAACATTCTTGTGAGATCGCTCGGGTCGAGAGAGAGAGAGAGAGAGAGAGAGGGGAGAGAGAGAGAGAGAGAGAGAGAGAGAGAGAGAGAGAGAGTGAGATAGAGAGAGAAAGAGCGAGAGCGAAAGAGAAGGGTAGAGAGAGAGTGTCTGGGAGAGCGCAAGAGAGAGAGAGAGTGCGCAAGAGAGAGAAAGAGAGCGAGGGAGCCGACAAGCTTGCCGGGGAGAGAATGAGTGACAGGACAGCGTGCAGTAAACTAGGCCAAACGTTCTTGTGAGATCGCTCTGTCTAGTTGATTAAAGACTTTACTTAGCCGAGTGAGAGAATGTAAATATGTTTGTTCACGATCACCAAATCTTATTTGCACGAAACCCCCCCCCCCATTTTAAAGTAACGATTACGTCGATTTGGGGGGGGGGGGGGGGGGGGGGGGGGGGGTTGGCGTGTTAATTTTTTTAGAAAACAGGTGTTAATTTTGGCTAAAAGTGACATGAGATGGATGTGATTTGTATGTGAAAAGGGGGGTTTTCGTGCAAAATAAGATGGGTGGTCTTGAACGAACATATTTACCTTCTCTAGCTGACAATGTTTCATATTCAACCTGATGAGGAACTTGCTGTACTCAATCTAGTTGACTGGTACTGTGGTGATGACGTCTACTGCAGACTCCATGGACAATCTACAGGTAGAAAATCATGAAGAAATGATGAAGATCATTGTCAATCTGCATGCAGTGAATGGAACACAACAAAAAGCAAATCCATCGCCAAAATGAGGTGGCAATATATTGCAAAGCATCATATGTATGTGTGCAGCATCGTTGTCCTTAAAACACTTGATTTTTACTTGTTACACCTCACACTTCTTCTTTCTTGGTCTGTTCCTGCAGAAGAGTGTCCACAACGTGTCCCTATACCGTGACCCCATTTTATAATACACAAAGATGTTGAAACTAGAATTAACAAAACCTAGTCCAGCAGTGAACCACAGACCAGAGAAGTAGAAATTCTGATTCCGTCCCCCTGCAGTCATCTGGGGAAAGAAGAGGCAGGCAACGCGAAACAGACAGCCGGGAAAATGTACAAACGATGAACAGCACAGAAGCACCAATCAGCATCTTGGTCAGCGCCACTTCCCGGGCAGAAAGGGATGACGATGTTTCTGCACGCCACGTCACCACCTGACGTAGTTTGAATGACGTAATTATCGTTGTTACCACAATGACCGTCATTGTAGTTCCCATCAAGCCAGCACCAAACACAATGCCCTCAGGCTGTCAATAAACTGCTGATGCTTCGCATAGAATGCATTTACGACCAACGTTCTGAGCACGATTCCAGTAACGGGGTCGCATATACTGCCAATATGATACTTGAATACCACGATGTAATTCAAACAAGGATCACAAGGTACACAGCTGCTATGATAAAAGCCATAGTTTTAGTACGCAGCAAAGTCTGATACTTTAGGGGATTGAGCACACAAAAACATCTTTCACATGCAATTATGGTTGAGATCACTAGAGAAACATAAAAGACAAGCATAGATAGCAATAAGGTTGGTATTTACGAGAAAGGTGCGTATGGGACCATAATTCTTAGATCCAAAAATAAATTCACTATTATCCACAGTGGATATCACCAACAAAATTCCATCCGCCCAAGACAGTGAAAACAGACACAAGTTGACACGGTCCTTCAGACTTTGTTTGAAGAACACGGCCATGTTGATGACGTTGGCAGGTATGCCGATCAATGCACAGAACGCCAATACGTAAATCCTGATTCTCAGTACAACCTGCTCCACGTGCTCACTGACGATGTTATCTGGGTTGTCCCAAGGCAAATACTCCATCTGACTGAATCTGATCGTGATACAGTCCTCATGACGTGAAGTGTTTAAAGGGGCAGTTGGCGAATAGTTGTGAGACACGTGAGTTTGTTGCATGACTGTGTCGTTATCTGTGTTGGAAACCTGATGCGAAATGTTCATCCTGGTTTTGCCAAGACCTGTGGCCCTGATGCAGAAGAAAAATGTTGATCATTTTCATACAGATTGGTAAGTTTGCATGACAGATTTTTTTTTGGTTGTGACACATATACACACACGCCCACGCACACTTGTACGTACACACACACACAAACACACACACACACACACACATACACACACACACACACACACACACACACACACATACACACACACACACACACACACACACACAGACACACACACACACACACACACACACACACACACACACACACACACACACACACACACACACACACACACAGAAACACGCACACACACATACACATATACACCAGAAGATAAGGATTATTGCCTTGCACCCAGTCTATTTCTACTTATCTTAGTGAAAAGAAAAACCACGTTGGCATGGCCGTGTGAAAAACGTAATGGCCTTGACTAAACCATTGTCTAGAGAACTGTTGATGGAGAAAGACACAGTCGATGAAAATGGACTGATGAAATTGCAAAACGGGTGTGGGAAAAAAAATTGCAGAGACCTAAAACCCCTCCATAGAACTGAAGGTACCGGCGGAATCCGGCAAATTATCCTTTTGTGTAGTTCCCTTATGACGTCTCAGAGAGAAGAAGAAGAAGAAGAAGAAGAAGAAGAAGAAGAAGAAGAAGAAGAAGAAGAAGAAGAAGAAGAACCTGCACAAGACAAAGTTGTTATGGAAGCCTTGGTTGAACTATATATGTAGAATCAATCCTGTATTCTAGATTTACCTTATTGTCAGAGTCTAGAATCAAGTACCGTGATTTTGTTTTAGAGAAAAGAAAATAATCTTCTGTTTTCCAATATGTATGTCAACAAAACAATAACTTGTCGTTTACGTTGCTGTTTAATGGAGGTTCACACCATAGCGCGCATCAGCTGGACCACACAGCTTAGAAGGAAGTCAGCCTAGAGGAATTGAATCCTTAATCAATGAGTAAATCTCACAATTATTTGGGGACGCCCGCTACACTAGTCAAGCCACATGAATATTCTTCCTTTTTAGTTGTGGCATGGGGAAATCATTCATATCACTAAACTACATGTGATGGAACGTCACATGCATTGATGTGAGGCTACGTCACATGACACCCCCCATCCTGGGGTGAAAAAAAATTTCTCCAGGAAATTTTTTTAAAAGGATATACATCTTCACTTAAAACACATCTTCAGCCATAAATCTCAAAATGTGTATCCATCACACATGATTCACCAAATTAATAATCAACGTATAGAATCAATCCTCATGATCCACCATAAATAGCATATTTCAAACTTTCAGTCTTTCTAAAAAAATTTTTTTATAATTGATCACCACATCTCACAAAATACATTTCACAAATTATATGGACAAAACAATTAGGGATATTAACAATTCAAAGTACAAACTGTGTTATATATTAAGATGTGAAGCACATTTTTTCCCTTGATCTTTTGAATCACATCATATGTTTCAAAACCCTCATGAAAATGAGAATATTTCTAAGTGTAAATGTTTCTCAATAGACATGTAAACAAAATAAACATAGTTTAAACATAGTTTTTTCCCCACATGTAATGTTATAGTCCATTGAAAAGTGAAACATATTTTCCATGGTTGACAATGAACTAATGAAAACAATAGGTTTGTCTCACTGCACAATCAAAACATGTGTATATACATTTTTAAAGAGTTATTTGCTCATGACACATACATATATATTCACCTTCACAAGCAAGTTAGACATAAATAGTACATGATGATTTTTTCATTGTTTACCAAAGAATAAGCAAAGAATAGATATGTAATACATCAACATCAAGTAGTTTTTGCTTGTAAAACATATAGTCACTTCAACAAGGAAATTATGCATAAATACCACTTGATTTAAATAGTCAGTAGCATACAATGCACTGTTAAATGTGAGCACACCGTAATCATAAAGAAAGACAAAAACAGGAATAGTCTTTCCCTTGAAGACAGTTACATTTGTCCATGAATATTCATACACGTGACAATAAATCTGCCATGACATTTTGTGTGTTCCAGGCACTGGTTCAATGGTAAATTGGAATTCCTGCAATGCCAAAGACCACCATACAATAGCCAAACACTCTCTCTCAATAGTGGAGTATTTCTCCTGTGTCTTTGAGAACTTTTTACAGGCGTATTGTACGGGATGTAACAAAACATTTTTTTCCTGCAACAGTACCGCTCCCATTCCTTTGGAACTGGCATCGGTTCTCAAAATAAAGTCTTCTGAGAGGGAGGGTAACAAAAGAACAGGAAATGAGTTGAGGGTGTTCTGAACACACTCCAAAGCCTTCTGGCACTCATCAGACCACACAATACTTTTGTTCTTCGTCCCTTTCGTCAGTTCAATCAAAGCGGCCGTCAGGGACGCAAAGTGGGGTGCATATCGTCTATAGTATGACAACAATCCGATGAGTGACCTGATCTGTTTCTTTGTAGTGGGTTTGTTTAAAGATAAAATCTTTTCCACTTTCTTTCCTTCTGGCATCATTTTTCCCACTGAAATAGTGTGACCCAAAAACTCGAGAGTTTGAAAACCGACACGAATTTTGGATGGTCTCGCAGTCAAACCAAAACTTCGGAGTCTGGAAAAAACAGCTCGTAAGTTAGAAAGGAGGTCACTCCATGACTTTGCAGCCAACAAAATGTTGTCATTAAAAACTGACTGCACCACATTCATGGAGTTTCAGGGCTCGCATCTGTGACGTCAACGTAAATTATGACGTCAACTGGAAATGACATAGGTAACTACATGACGAAAATATTAATAGGAGACAAGAGAAGGGAGCAAGAACTAACGGCCGAGGATTTGGTGTCCAGCCTAATTTATTTGTTTAATCATCGTTTTTTTCTCCGTAGTGTTACTATGTGGAGAGGCTGACCGAGTGGTCAGTAGTGCATCGATGTTCACTGTGTATGTGGGATGCTTTTGATGACGGTACCAGCGGAATATGTAGCAGGAAATGTATTTGTTATAAAATTGTTGTGAATGCTGTGTCGCCGAGAGTAACTTAAAACTCCTGTAAGAATATTTAATATGTGCTCCAATTGTACCACCGCATGTGTGTCGGTGGGCTGTATTTATTGATGTGAACACTGTAGTATAAATACACGGAGAAGTTTATATTTGTTTTAGATCAACGGTGTGTCGAACCGAAGTTTATTGTGTTCTATGGGACTTTGGTGAAATTGTGTTCTCCGGGGTTCAATATGGTTTACTGTGCTTTATGAATCTGCGGTTCTTCTCCTGTGGATTACTGTGCTTTATGAATCTGCGGTTCTTCTTCTGCGGATTGCTGTGCTTTATGAATTCTGCGGTTTCTTCTCCTGTGGATTGCTGTGCTTTGTGAATCTGCGGTTCTTCTGCTATGGGTTACTGTGCCTTGTGAGATTTGCGGTTCTTCTTCTGATAGTTCGACGTAATATATTGTGCTTGCTGTGTTGAGACCCTGTTTCTTCTTCATCGCTTGTGTTTTGTGAACGGCTGTGTTTACCGTGTGGGGACCTTGGTTATCCGTCTTCGTCTTATTTAATGCTGTAGACTGTGGCGTGCGTACCTGGAACTGAATGCGTTGATTGTATATGTGAGATATTGTGGACGGCGCCGGCGAGATAAGCGAGTTATATCAAGATACGTAGTATGATACGCTGATATATGATGATGAAGTGTCTTATGTATTAATGTCTTAATTGACGTGCATTGATCTGTATTCTATGAAATGGCATGTATTGATTTGGTAATGATTCATATTGATGGTTCAGGCAGCATATAAAAAGAAGAAAATCTTACACGTGTGTTGCCTGGCTATCTATGTTCGTATGGTGGTGGGTGTGTGTAGGGGAAAAGTCGTACACGCATCCAAACATTTGAGAGCGAGAGTCAGACAACAAAACACGCACCACACTCCATACGTAACATCTGGTGACCCCGTAGTTAACTTGCTTTTGCTACTGAATTAAAAATTGCCTTAGTGGAGGATTTGTTTTTGTGGCCCTATAATTGCCCCAATTAGATGTGATAGGTCACGTTCACAGACTTTCCTTTGAACAATTGAGTTGTGTTGTATTGTTTTGTTTTAATGACTGTTGTTGTCTACTTTCTTTCCCGTCTCAGCGTAAGGGGTATCTCCTTCTGTATAGTTTCAGGAGATACGAGGCCTAGTTCCTAGTTCTTCCTTCCTTTGTGGGCTTTAATTTTATTATCTTCAGTCATCTCTCTGATTTTTTCTGTTTCCATCTTTACTTGGGGATTGTGTTGCTTCTTCAGCATTCTTAGGGTTCTTTTCTCTTGAATGAGTGAGTGTGTGAGTGGCTGCCCTGAACCAGTTTTGAAAAAAAAAAAAAAAAATAAAATAAATTATTAGTTGTTTCATTTGAATGCTTAGTGTGTAAAACAACAACAACAACAACAACAACAACAACAACAACAATACATTGATTATATTGTTATTACTCTCATGTCATTGCTTGATTTATATTTGTTGCTGAAAATTTAGCATTGATTACCGATTGTGTTTTTCTTTCTCCCCATATCCCTAAAATCCTGTTTCATTGTTTATCTCTATCTTGTGTTGGTTGGGTTTGATAATACTTAGTCTTTTTAAGAGTGATTGCCATTAATGCTTGTTTGAAAAAAAAAAAATCCTCTTTGGAATTTAAATATATTTTAGTGGACAGGGGTTTCAAACTTTTTTTGCTTGTGATAGCAATTGTTTATATTTGATCCACTAGTGTGTGTGTGTTGGTTTGACAGGACATTATTTCATATTTTCATGATGGCACAGAAGGCTAAGGAAGAAAGTCCTGTTGTAATC
Source organism: Conus ventricosus (assembly GCA_018398815.1). Lineage (NCBI taxonomy): Eukaryota > Metazoa > Mollusca > Gastropoda > Neogastropoda > Conidae > Conus > Conus ventricosus. The sequence continues at coordinate 5,289 of JAFLJL010001895.1, read as the reverse complement.
CTCTGTGGACGAGGACAAAGTTTTCGCTAAATATTTACAACGAGGTAAGGTATGTGGTCTAGAGGGAGAAGATCTGTTGGCCTATGTTGACAAGTGTATTGCCCAGGACATGGAAAGAGAGGAAAGAAAGCGATTGAAAGAATTTCAGTTGAGAGTACAGGAAGAAGAGATAACTAAAAGAGAGCAGATACAGATACAATTACAGGAGGAAACTAAAAGAGAGCAGATACAAGAGGAAACTAAAAGAGAGCAGATACAGATACAAGAGCAGGAGGAAACAAAAAGAATGCAAGAGGTAGAGGAAACTAAAACGAATACAGTTACAAATAACCTCTCAGCAGAGTGCGGTCTCAGGACAGGACAGTGAGAGTCAGGGTTCGGGTTTTCCCAGGTTTAACGCCCCGCCCAACCTTTCCTAAGTTGCCCCCTTTTAAAGAAAGAACTGATGATATAGACAGTTACTTGTTTCGTTTTGAAACCCATGCTCGTTCCTTGGGATGGTCTGAGAGTTTGTGGGTAACATACCTGTCTGCACTACTTGAGGGTTCTGCTTTAACTCTCTATCACAGTCTCGCTGAAAATAATGTTGTGTCTTACGAGCTTTTGAAAAGAGAGCTTGCTGAAAAAATTTCAATGTACTCCAGATGGTTTTCGTAAGCGTTTTCGTGAGGCTAAGCCTAGCTCCGATGAACCTTTCGAGACCTTTGCAGTTGAACTTAGGCGTTTGTTTGACCGTTGGGTCTCTTTGTCAAAAATTGATAAGTCTTTTGAAGATCTGGTGGATCTTATTTTGCGTGAGCAGTTTTTGGAGTGTGTCTCAAAGGAGTTGGCCACTTTTTTGTGTGAGAGAGATGTGAAAACTTTTGATGAAATGATCAAGTCTGCAGAGTCATACAGACGTGCTCATCCAACTAAGGTGCTTTCTAGGAAAGCTGATGTAAACATTTTTGCTTCTGTTGGGTACAAAACTCCTGGTCAATTGATGGAAATCCGTATCCCGGTCAGTCTGAATAGAACTCCGTACTATGGTCAGTCTGACAGAGGAAACAGATACTCAACTTTTCAAAACAGTGGCCACTACTCTGCATTCTTCGGCTGATCGTGGAAGTAACTTTGGTGGTAGCTGTTATTGTGGTCATCAGAGCTTGGTTTACTCAACTGGTCGTGGAAATAACTTTGGCGGTAGCCGTTATCGTGGTCGTGGCGCCCGTTATACCTCTGGCAGTAAGAGTTCCTCAGAAGGTGCTTTGATCAGTTTACAAGTGTTGTGTGTTTTTTGTGTAAAAAGACAGGACATGTAGCTGCTAGGTGTCCATGGAAGTCAGGTAGAAACCTTGTAGAATTTGCACCCTTAGCCACCCAGACACGTGTCCTTTTGTGGTTAGCAACTCTACTTTTATCGAGAACTCAGCTGACAGCAAACAGTCCATTGCTTGTTGCTCTGTTCTTGATACTCCTTTTGCTTGTCTAGCTGCTGGTGAGTTCACAGGCAAATTACGTTTGGAGTCTGGTTTCTGTGAATGACACTTTGAGTTCTGTTCTGCGTGATACTGGTGCTACCATTTGTGGCGTTTCGCAAAGGATTAGTTTCTGACAGTCAGATTTTAGGAACCACAGTGAATGTGTTTTCTTTTGGGTGGTCATGTGGATGAGTTTCCACTGGCTACAGTTTCAGTCAGTTGTCCTTATTTTGTGGGCGATTTGATTTGTTGTGTCTTGGATAGTCCTGTCTGTGATCTCATTGTGGGTAATGTGCCTGGAGTTTCTGTGAGCTGTGAGTTTAGTGATGTATCTGGTGAACCTTTCCCTTTAGCCGCCGTTACGAGGGCTAGAACTGAGCATGTTGTGGACAAAAAGCCTTTGTGTCAGATCCCTAATGATCTGAACATTTCCCGTTCTGATCTTGTTCAGAAACAGAAGGATGAGTCATTAAAGTCTTGCTTTCAGTTAACGTCTTCTGATGTGTCTGCTGTGTCTACTTCTGATGTTGTACCTACAGTCGTTCTTTCACAAGGTACTTCAGTGCCTGGGTTAGAGATAGCGCCTTTGGCTTGTGAGCAGGAACAGGTTTCTCTTGAGTACTCTCCAGGAGTTGGTCTTTCTGTGGATCCCTCTCCGGAGTCTGTTTGTACTGTTCGTGAAGTGGTTCGTACAGTTGGTGTCGTCCAGGACTGTGATGACGCTTTACCCATCCCCACTTTAACTGTTCCGATGGCGTCTTCTATGCCAGATGAAAATGTTCATTCTGTACAGTTTCATTGTACTTTGTCTGACAAAAGTACCAGGGAGTTGCGTGTAATCTTTGATGATTTTCAGGACATTTTGACCCCCAAACCAGGTTCTTTCTCAGGTGATGTACTATTAGAGATTCCTCTTACAACAGATGTCCCTGTTAGAAAGAAGTGTTATGAAATCCCCTTTTCTGCGAAAGAGGTTGTTGAGAGAGAGATTGGTATCATATTGGATCTTGATATCATTGAGCCATCGAATAGTCAGTATGCATCTCCAGTTGTGTTCGTCAGGAAGAAAGATTGTACGTGTCGTTTCACTCCTGGGTGTGCTGAAGCTTTGAGGAAGATTCAGGGAATCTTGTCTTCTGCACCTGTGTGTTGTTACCTAGATTGGGTAATCCTTTTATTCTCAGGACTGTTGCTAGTTCTGTTGGTTTGGGTGCTGTGTTGTTCCAGTAGAATGATGATGTTCTTCACCCAGTCGTATCGCTAGTCGAAAGTTGCTGAATCGCAAGAAGGCATACAGCACTATTGAGCGGGAATGTTTATCCATTGTCTCTACCCCGTGGGGGTATGGAAGAGGCTGACTGAGTGGTCAGTAGACATTGTATGTGCATTATCATCTGGGTATGGGGTGCAGCCCGTGCCCAACCATTGTCTCTTACCCCGTGGGGGTATGGAGAGGCTGACCGAGTGGTCAGTAGACATGTGTTGGTCTCTACCCAGTGTGGGTATGGAGAGGCTGTCCGAGTGGTCAGCAGACATCGTATATGCATTGCCATCCGGGTGTGGGGTGCAGCCCATGCCCCAGCCGCCGTCTCTACTCCGTGTGGGTTTGGAGAGGTTGTCCGTGAGGTCAGCAACAAGCTAACATGTAAAAGGGCTTCAGAGTTCGTTGCCCTGGACGACAACTTGTGTTCTTCTGTTGTGTGAGAGTCCCTGGAAGGACTCCACGAACTGCTTCCGTGAGCGGCTTCGTTTTCCGTCGAGTGAATGTAATTTGTAGGTTTGTGTATTCTGCTGTTTGTTTACTTCTTTTTCAAAAAAACAATTCGGTCATTGTTTTTTTTCTTGAGGAGGGGGAGTTATTGTGACGTCAACGTAAATTATGACGTCAACTGGAAATGACATAGGTAACTACATGACGAAAATATTAAATAGGAGACAAGAGAAGGGAGCAAGAACTAACGGCCGAGGATTTGGTGTCCAGCCTAATTTATTTGTTTAATCATCGTTTTTTTTCTCCGTAGTGTTACTATGTGGAGAGGCTGACCGAGTGGTCAGTAGTGCATCGATGTTCACTGTGTATGTGGGTGCTTTTGATGACGGTACCAGCGGAATATGTAGCAGGAAATGTATTTGTTATAAATTGTTGTGAATGCTGTGTCGCCGAGAGTAACTTAAAACCCTGTAAGAATATTTAATATGTGCTCCAATTGTACCACCGCATGTGTGTCGGTGGGCTGTATTATTGATGTGAACACTGTAGTATAAATACACGGAGAAGTTATAAATTTGTTTTAGATCAACGGTGCGTCGAACCGAAGTTTATTGTGTTCTATGGGACTTTGGTGAAATTGTGTTCTCCGGGGATTCAATATGGTTTACTGTGCTTTATGAATCTGCGGTTCTTCTCCTGTGGATTACTGTGCTTTATGATCTGCGGTTCTTCTGCTATGGGTTACTGTGCCTTGTGAATTTGCGGTTCTTCTTCTGATAGTTCGACGTAATATATTGTGCTTGCTGTGTTGAGACCCTGTTTCTTCTTCATCGCTTGTGTTTTGTGAACGGCTGTGTTTACCGTGTGGGGACCTTGGTTATCCGTCTTCGTCTTATTTTAATGCTGTAGACTGTGGGGGGGGTACTCTGGAACTGAATGCGTTGATTGTATATGTGAGATATTGTGGACGGCGCCGGCGAGATAAGCGAGTTATATCAAGATACGTAGTATGATACGCTGATATATGATGATTGAAGTGTCTTATGTATTAATGTCTTAATTGACGTGCATATGATCTGTATTCATTATGAAATGGCATGTATTGATTTGGTAATGATTCATATTGATGGTTCAGGCAGCATATAAAAAGAAGAAATCTTACACGTGTGTTGCCTGGCTATCTATGTCGTATGGTGTGGGTGTGTGTAGGGGAAAAAGTCGTACACGCATCCAAACTTTGAGAGCGAGAGTCAGACAACAAAACACGCACCACACTCCATACGTAACAGCATCATTCTGGCAAAAGAAGCTGGGGCATTTTGCAAACCGAATGGCATTTTCGTCCATTGGAAAAGACCAAAAGGTGTTTGAAATGCTGTCTTTTCCTTGTCAGCTTCAGCCATTGGAATCTGCCAGTATCCTTTAGTCAAGTCTACTTTCACAAAATAATTTCCTTCTGAGAGCTGACACAGTAGTTCTTCAATGTCTGGGATGGGCTCGGCATCGAACACAGTGATCTTATTTAATTTCCTGTAATCGATATAGAACCGCACCGAGCCATCAGGTTTGTTCCACCAATACAACTGGTGAGCTGTGCGGAGATGTAGAAGGTTCTATGACCTTTAAATCCAGCATTACTTTGATTTCTCTCTCGACATACCTCTTTTTTTGCAAACGGGAGGGGTATGGTCTGGTTCGCACTGGTATTTCAGTAGTCAACTGAATACTATGGGGTTCAATACCAGTCACTGTACCTGGGGTATCTGTCAACACATCCTGAAAGTCTTTCAAAATTTCTTTGAGCTGTTCTGTTTGACTTGCAGGACAAATCATTCGACAGAACCACATCATCATAGGTTTCACCTTTGATAGACAGAGTAGGAAGGGGTACAACATATCTGCACTGGTAGATGTTAACACTCCTACATTTGCTGTTTTCACAACCTTTGATCTGTCCCTGTACGTTACATTGGGTACAAAAATCATCACTAATAATATCTGTCATGTTGACATCAGTTTCTGACATAGGACATGTCCATTCAACTGACTGGTTGATGGCACATTTGTACGTTCAACATACTTCTTCAACATGTTCACCTGAATACTTCTAGTGCTTGA
>JAFLJL010001894.1:0-29212 GCA_018398815.1 Conus ventricosus | reverse complement strand
CCGGAGGGAGGTCACTGAGTTGTAGATGCTGATGAGGGTGGCGGATTTTTGGCCTCCACCAGGGGCACTCACTTTGGTTGAGAGGTGGTGGACCTGCTTCCACCAGAGCTGACAGTTTTTCCTTGCAATGTCTTCGAAAACGTAAAGTTATCAGTCTGACAGCAGACTGACCGAGTTGGAACTGTTGGAACTTTCTTTACGGCCGAAGCGTTTGAAGAAGCTGTCGGCGACTGACTGCCCACAACCTGCTTGCGGGCTTCAAAAAAGGAGATCTTCTTTTCTGTCTTAACCCTTTGTATTGCAGATTCCTGAATCCACAGAGGACAATTCCGTGAAGAGGAGGGATGGTCGCCACCGCAGTTTGCACAATGTGCCGGATCTTTACACGGCCCATCATGGTTGCCTTGCAGCAAATACCACACACCTCCTGCCCAGAACAACGGTCTCTGACATGGCCAAACTTCTGGCATCGGAAGCACCTCAACGGGACGGAACGTACAACTGAACCCGGACAATCAGGTAGCCGACTTTGATGACCGGAGGCAGCACAGGGTTGCAGAATGTCAGAAAGAGGGTGTTGGTGGCCACTCTTTCCGCACCCTTCTTGACAGTCACCCTGCGCACCTCCGTCACACCCTGGGATGCCAGCTCCGTTTTGATTTCTGCCTCTGAGACTCCTGATAAATCCCGGCAGCGAATCACGCCTTTAGATGAATTTAACTGTTTGTGGGAGTTACCCTGATCTCCCTGTCCACTAGTTTAGTTGCTTTCAGCAGCTGTTCAGATTGTTTGTGTGACTTGCATTGAATAAGAAATGAACCATTCCTCAACCTCTTGATGGACCGAGGGTCACCTGCTATACCTTGAAAGCCCTTTTGGATAGCAAATGGGCTCAAAGCTGAAAGGGGTCTTTCTTGCTCCGTTCCTTCCATAACGAGCCAGGAAGCCCAGAAACCTGTCTTCTGTCGTATCTCCATGTCCGAATCGCTGTCAGAATCGAAATCCCCTGAAATAGGGGATGCTGCCTTCCTCTTTTTTGGGGGATGTGTTTTGAAAAAGCCATGTGTATTTTAGTATATTTCATCCCTCCCTTACCCACCCACCTTGGAGTCCAACTAAGGGGCCGGGGCCAAGAAACCAATGTCTTGCCCCCTTCCGGGTTTGGGGAGAGACATACACAACAAAAGAAACCCAACCCTACCCCCCCTGATCATGCCAACTCCCGGGGAACAGAGAGTGAGCCTGCAGGGGTTTACTTGGCCAGCGGGGGAACTGCCCTCTTGACCCAACCCCAAAAGGGGACCGATTAACACCCGGGGCCAAAGTGTACCCCCCTTTAAGGGGTCCAGCCAAAAGTGATTTAAGCCTGCCCCTCAATCACCAACCTTTCCCCCTCCGACACGTCGCACCGCACTTCCCTAAAGTGGCACATGGGAAGGGGGGCAAGTCGCCACTTCCGCGCATAAGGGCACCCGGCTAAAGGTTGACGAGTTCAGAAATTCGTAATGAAAGATTTTTAAGTAACCACCGGGTACTTGCAATATTAGTAGATACTACTTTGACAAGAATAACTTAAAATGTTAACCCAAGCCTTTTATTCGGTTAAATCCACCCCGTGGTCCTTTTTTTTTCCCTTTTAAAAAAAGCTTGATTGATTATTTGAAAAGAGTTAATTTTTCATTTTCGCGGGCGGAACAGATTGAGTAATAATTTACCTAAAGGCGGAAACGTGCGGGTTTTTTATTTTACTTGTTCGGGGTGTATGTTTGCTAATAAAGATAGCGATACCTACGGGCACCCCCTTTTCACGAAGATTAACCCGCTGTACGTCACCGATAGATGCGCCTGATAAACGGGGCAAACTGTGACCAGCACAATCCGGGTTTGTCATCCACAAGGGCCCCGACCCCCCCAAATCAACCACATGAGACTTTACCACAATCCAGGGTTCTCACTCCGACAACGAGCCCCTGATGAACCTCAGACCAAGCCACATCGAATTTACCAGCAATCAGGTTCGTCACCCCACAACGAGCCCCTGACAACCTGCAGAGGGCAACCACATCACTTTACCACAATCCGGGTTTGTTTCCGACAACGAGCCCTGATAAACCCTGCGACGGCAACCCGCATCGTTTTTAACCGCAAATCAGGTTTTTCACGCCCACAACGAACCCTGACAGAAATGCACCAAGTACATGAAAATGTGCAAAGCTGAGAAATCCGGCAAGTACACAACAGTGCAGGGGACAGCCCCATGGCACAAGCAATTGGACACAAAGAATTGCCCGGATCTTTTCCCAAAAACATTGGGAGGCCAATCTTGATATTCATCCAACTTGTACCAAGTGCAAAAAACCCACTCCTGTACGGGAACTTGCACTGCTGGAGTTTCCGGACACCCCCATTACAAGCCTGCACTTCTTACCAATCGGAAGTTGATTTCCAGATCATAAACCCCCACTGCATGGAGCGGGTCTGTTTTGCCAGACACGTTTCACACAGATGAATCAAACCCCTTCCGAACACGGGCGCCGGGGAATCGTTTTCCTGCAACACACCTGAAAAGGACCAAAATTAGACCCCCAAACATGAGGGCCAGTCACCAAACCCGCCCGCAATGTACCCCCCTACCGTGTTCTACTGTTTAAACACCCCCAAAAAACAGGGAAACTAAAAATCACCCCTAAAAGCCCAACCGGGAAAAAAGTTGCTCAGCCGCATACAGGAAAAAGAATTGCAAAAACAAATGCGTTTCAGGGAAAGCCATACTTGTCTGGAAGGGAAAAAATTTCCCCAAAAGCGTAGGGAAAAATAGCTGTTCAAAGTGAAACTAAAAGTTGATGACTTGTGAGAGGAAGAAAAATTTTTTTAGCCCAAAATTCTACCACACTTGACAACGAAAAACAAACTTACGTGTGCGCCATTCATTGAACAAAACCCAAAACCCTACACAATGACGAAACCAGAAGCAATCGCAAAGAAGAGGCATGTAACCCGGGGCAAACCATTTCACCACCGAGGAAAAAAGGAAGGGTTTGTAAAATTTTTATCATCCACACTGCCGTCAGTCAAAGTTTTGGGGATGACGCATTGGGAAAACGCCATGCGTTACGGGGGCCCAAAGCAGGGGAAAAGAACTCCTCACAACAAGGTTCAGAATATGTTGAGAAGGAAGCGTATTGCCTTTTTCCCTCCCTTTCCCTTCCCCACTTACCCGGGAAAGATACGCAAAAAGTACCTACATCACCTCAACATAAAGAAATCACAGCTCTATGTGGGGGAAATCCGAAAGAAAACAAAAACCATTTCTTCACGAATATAGAAAGATATTCAATAAAAAATTTCAACCTGTCCTTTCAAAACCCTAAAAGGACATGTTCCACCTCCCCATCACCAAATGAAAAAACGGAAGGAAAATTTGGGGAAAAAGGGGAAAAAGGTCGCAAAAGCAACTTTTGGGCCCGAAAAAAAAGAGCGGGAAGGAAAAACAAAGGGACAAGCAACAGCCCAGTAGGCCCCCTTCCCAAAACTTGTCACGGTCGTCTGCAAGGGGTTCGCGGGCTCCTTACAATTCACCACGTACCAAACGAAAACTTCTGTTCAATTTAAAAGTCTACTCCCTGGCAGATCCCAAGGGCTTTTTTTACATCGGGGATGAACAGAGGTCAAAGGTTCTTAAATTGCCACTTGCTCTTCATGTCTTGAGTCACTCCCAAAACACAGTAAAGGGAAATGACCATCTTCAAGCTCAGGGCAAAATGGGAATCAAAACTACAGGCACCATGCAGCGGGGTACATTCCCCTCTTGGGCACACCAAAATTTTTTGGGAGACGGGGCACACCACAAATTACCGAGCATGCGGCAATATCGCTGCAAAGAAAACTACGATTTTTTGTCCCAAGCGATATGACATAGGCCCCTTTTTGCAGGGAGAAAAAAAACCGATTCGCATTCCACTAAAAATGCCTCAATCATGATTTAAAAGGGGTTTGGGCCAGGTCAACCCATCCGCAACACCAAAATAACCAGACGGGCGGTCTGAACTGGTTAAAATCAAGTATGCAAGTGTAAAAAGGGCCAGGCGCACCCCCAGAATTTCAAGAATCTTACGATGAAGATTTTAGATCTAACCCCTTTGCTGGTCAAAAAACAAATCGACCACACCAAGAAAACAACCCCACTCTTGTACAGCGCAAAACGCTTTTTCAAAAAAAGCATCGGACTGATGTCTTTGTGCAGCCGGGATCTTTCCCTGAACACCACCACCATTTTTTCAAACGCGGCCTGTGTCTATGCCAAAGAAAAGCTCCAGAGCCGGACATGGAAGATTTTTCTGAAGGACTCAGAATGAGGGGGGTCATTTTTTCAAACCTTGTTTTTCCCCACCTTTTGGGTTTGAAGAGGGGCGGGGGGACGGATGGGGTAATTTAATGCGGAAGGCTCAGTATTGTTTATGAAAATGGAGTAGAAGTTGTTTCTGGCGTATGTCAGAAGGGTAAGAACCCGTCTGCATTTTTAGAAAAAAAAAAAAAACACTGATATTCACGTTTTTTGTCCAATCATTAAAAATTTCATGCTTTTTTGATTACACCTTTTGTATTCGTTATTGTTAAATTTCGTTGCCCGGCTAACATGATTACTGTTTATCAAAGGAGAGAGAGAGAGATTTAAGCATTGACATGCAAAACTAAAAACTACGATCACCAAAATTTAAAAATCCTTTGTGCCCTCTGTCATCACCATTAGAACAAAGTTGAATCTTTTCACGCGGGGCGCTTCTGCCCTTGTTTCGTGTCTTGGGGGTGTGAGTTTGATGGGGCGTTACCGTGGTTTTTTGGGTGTGTTGTGGGGGTTTGTTTTTGGGGTGGTGTGTGTGTGTGTTTTGGGGGTTGTGGGGTGTGTGTGTGTGTGTGTGTGGGTTTGTGTTTTGTGGCCCCCGCTTTTCTTGCTTGTCCACCCTCCAGAATAATTTTGTCTGAATTTTCCATTTTTTGGGGATTTTTTGCAATTTTTTATGGACACATATTTTTTATTACATTGCTTTTAAAAAATACTGTTGTTTTTAAGGGTTAACTGGATCTGGATAAGTTGTTAAGAAGGTAACTCGCTACGGGTAGGGTTTGTTGTTGTGTGTGTGGTTGTGTGCGTCCCCTGGGTGGTGGTTTTGGTTTTGGTGTGTGTGTTTGTGGTTTTGTTTGGGGTGGTGTTTTTAAGAGGGACAAAAAGAAGTCCCCCCTTCAACTTTTCCTGCCTTTTGATTCCCCCCCCCCCCCCCCCCCCCCCCCTCTTTCTCTCCGCTTTTCTTGTTTTCCCACCCCCCAAATCAATAGCTTAAAAAGTCTCCAGTCAAAATTTTTCCATAGTATGGTTTAATTATGCATTAATTATTTTTTTATTTATTTTAATTAAAATTTTCATTAATATAATATATATAAATATATATATAAATTATTTATTAATTTTTTAATTTTTTTTTTTGGGTTCGGGTTTTTGTTTGGTGTTGGTTGTGGTGATGTGTTTGGGGGTTGTTTGGTGTTGGTGTGTGTTGTGTGTGTGTTGTTGTTGTTGTGTGGTGTTGTTGGTTAATGCTTGATGTATAAAATAGTTGAAAATAGTGTGTGGTGTTTTTTGTGGTGTGTGGTGTGGTTGTGTGTGTGGTGTGGGTTTAATTGGGTTGTTTTGTGTTTTTTTGGGTGTGTGTGTGTTGTTGTGTGTTGTTTTTGTGTGTGTGTGTGATGTGGGGTTTGGGGGTGTATTTTGTGCTTGTTTTTGTTTGTGTTTGTGGGTTGGGGGGTTGTTTTTTTTGTTTTTTTTTTTAGTTTTTGGGGGGTGTAAGGAGAAAAGAGAGAGAATTTTTTTTACATATTTGTTACTATGTTACTCTTATGTTTTTTTTCTTTTTACCGATCACAAAAAATTCTTCTTTTTGAAGCTAAAAAAATAGGGGATTACGGGATTGGATTTGACTACCTTTTTAATTTGTAAAAAATTTTTTCTACTTTACAATACATTGTTTTAAACTTTTCTTTGATTTTGGAAATGACTGAAATGTTTGAACAGACAAACCAGAAACAACGGGAATGATGTTGATTTCATTTTGTTATGATGCTGGTGGGTTGATAGATAAGAAAGATAAAAAATTTTGTTTATAGCCCACCGACCGAAAGGGGGCCACATCAGGGGTCACCACGTTAAAATAACCACCAGTCTTTATAAAAAAAAAAAAAAAAAAAAAAAAAAAAAAAAAAACTTTCACACATCTCTTAAATGACTCGTCTACAAACGAACCAAAACTTTGTTAAAAACCCCTTTTTCCGTAAAATCTCAAATAATGAAAATTTAATTTCTCTAAAAAACCCAAGGGAATCACATCAGGGGGGAAAATCCCTGAACAATCTTCTGAATCCGCGTAAAGTTTTTCTTCACATCATGCAAGTCCAACACTCAAAAAAAAATTTTTCATTGGAGGGGCGCATGACTGGAAAGCACCACGGACTTTTTTCACTCTAAAAAGGTAACAGGGGTAAAAAACAATGCCCGGGTGTCACCGCACAGAACCGTTTCCCCTTTTCGACCCCCACGTGGGGGGAGGGAATCTTAAGGGTTTGGACGGGCTGAAAGAGTTGTTAGTCGTGTGTTCCAATCCCCGCCGGGTCTCTCACTAATCGTTAAATTTGGGGGTTTACTCTGAACAGGGGATATAAATGTTGACATTTCTCTCTTGTGGCGTTCTTGGTAAAGATCAAAACCCTTTCGTTCCCGCCGATCCAACATCCCGGGAACCCCAACAAAAGTAAAAGTTGAAGTCCGCCCTTTAAAAATTGCTAAAAAGTTTTAAATTTTTTTTAAGGGGTTCGGCCACTAGGCCCCCCAAAACTGACACGAACCGACAGAACCGAAAGTCCTCCCGAAAAAATGGGGGAATATCTTCAAAGCCCGTACAACAGTAAGTTCAGCAAATAGACAGAAAATCTAATGTATATTTCCAACCCAAAATTTTGGAAAGGGCCCCAATAGGCTACGCCCCCTCCCTCCTCAGACTTTAACCGCATGAAAAAATGTTTTATAGGGGGAATTTGGGAAAAAGCTCGGCATCAAAGCCTGTAGCCAAAAGCTGGAACCCCTTACGGAAAGCGCGAGACAAAACGAAAACCGGTGTGAAAAAAAATCCATGGGGGTTATCCGGAAACTTGGAAAAAACGAAACTACTCCCAGCTAACCGCTTCCGCACTGAGGGTGCATACGAACCCAAACGGCGGAATACATTTTGGGTTTTTTTCAAATTATTTTGGGAAAGGAGGGGCAAAAAAACAGTCATAGCAGGGTTCTGTGGGTTTTAGAACAGTGGGAAAAATAATTCAAAGACATTTTTACCTCGATTGAACAGTGAGGTTCACCGCCTCTGCTACAGGGGTACACAGGGGGTGGGAAGCTCCAAGACAAGGGGCAACCCCTTTATGATGGGGTAGGTCCCAAAAGTTTGAGAAGATGACTGCGGAGCTCACAGCACAACCAGTCCTTTTGAACGGACCCGGGCTCTGTAAGGTCAACAAAGTTTTTTTAACAGGCCCCATCGGTGTGTGCACGACCCGCAGAAATTCATGCCTTTTGGGAACGTTTGAGGGTTTTAATAGGGGGAGAAAGTTAAGTTTTTGGGGCAAAAAAAGACCCCGAAATTTTCCTCTTTTAACAGCGGAATGGAGATTTTCCCCCACTGAATTTCCGGGTCGGAAAAAAATGACGGGAAAATTTTGGAAATGAAACACTGGGTTTTTTTTAGCAGAAAAGGGGAAACCCTTTTTATCCCCCCCCCACCGATGGGTTTATCTACGCAAACGAGCCTGCGCTGGACACTCTACAGGTTCCATTGCGTAAAGGGAAAATCATCCCAAACAAGAGATCGAACCCTCTGAAATGTTTCACAATGTTGTTGATTTTAATCAAAAAAGGGGAGGGCAGTATGCTCCCCTGGGACACCCAACTCCTGCTCGTGGGGCATCAAGAGAGTGGGGCCAACCCGGGGGGGCCGGAAACTGCGTTTGCCAAAAAAAATTTTTAAAAAAAGCGGAAAAAGCCCCGAAAACCCAGATCGGGAATCATGAAGTACCCGACTTCCAGGGGGTATGAGGCCTTCCCAAGTCGAAGAAAATTTCCACTGCGTGCTGCTGTTAAAAAGCGTTCCTAAGGGAGATTCCAAAAATCAAAAAGTCAAATTTATACGATTTTGCGAAACCCCCTGTTCTTTCGCCAAAAGGCCATCGGTTTCATTTCCACATGACTAGCATTGACCATTTTTTTTCCCTAATTTTCAGACAACTGGTCAAACAAAGGGGGGGGGGGCGGGAGTTAGAGGATTAAAAATCTTTTCCCGGTTTGGGGATGGGGGTAATGAGGGGTGCCGCCCAAAGGGGGGAAAAAAACCGTATCCACACTTGGGGTATCCCTTAACCCGAGTTCAACCCCTTTCGGAAGATGTTTAAAAAGTTTATAAAACTGTCATCTATACCGGGGAGGAAAACGCGCAAAAATAAGGCAATTCGCCGTTTTTTGTGAAAGGAAATTGTAGTCTTTCCCTTTTTTGGGTGAAAAATTTCAGGGTGATTTTTTTTTTTAGGGGTTTGTTTTTTCACAAAATGAGATTTATTAAAGGGAAGAATTTTTTCAATGGTTAAGCAAGCAATTACAAATGCTTTCTTCTCTGTTATAAAAAAATCCAAAAATTGAGTGGTTCACAGTGGGGGCGGTGTCTTCCTTTTAAAAATTCTAAAGATGTTCCCCCTTTTTTTTTGGGTTTTTGATGTCAGCCTGGAAGAAACTTCCAGGACCGACTTTTCTGATTTTAAAAATTGTCTTGATTTAGCACGGGGTTTTTGGGGCCGAGGTTGGGACCCGAAGGTCGTGGTATAAACCCGACGCTGAGCCCCTTTTCAACTTTTGAAATTTTTTGCATTCGAAACGAAACCCGGGTGTTTTTGGCATTTGAAGTTATCGGAAGACACTGAATCAGGCTTAGCACATTTAAAACAAATGTTTGTAGTGATTCACTGGTAGGACTCTAAAAAATCAGTGCCCGGGGAAATCCTTAAAACATGGCTGCAAGAGGTCCCCGTTTTCTTTCTTTTAAAATTTTAAAAGCTGAGAGACAGAGACTGTTCAGTATTTCGGTTTTAGAAACGGGGAAAAGGGCACTTCCGGGAGTCGCAGGGAAAACCACCCTATCCAGGACCAGGAGGGTCCAAAAAACCCACAAACTAAAAACGAAAGTGAACCTGGGAAGATGGGGGAAGGTGCAGATCCGTCGTCAGACAACCAAATCCAAATCCCAAAGGACATCCCAATCAGCAACCTCTGGATGACGAACCGGGACACCCAAAGGGGTTGTGCCCCTTAAAGTCACCCAACACAAAAAAGGGCGAGGAAGTTCCCCCCAACAGCGACAAGGTCCTGACGACAAACCGGACAATGGAGGAATAAAGAGAACAGATTGTGACACCTTTTGAGAGTGACTCTCGCGCTACAGCCCGAAGGGAGGGAAACAGAGCACAGGACTATCAACAAATTTTTTGGGAAAGGGGAGGGCAACACCCCCGACATCCCCCAAAATGAAGGTTGTGCAGGTTTGGTTTAAAGCCCAAAAAAGTAAAGGGCTTTGGTTTGAATTGGGGTTTTTTGAAACCCGCGAATTTTATAGATTGACACAGAACTGCAGCTCCCAATTGGAAAAATTTAACCACGGGTATTCCAATGGTTTTTGATTTCCATGGGCAGAGGGCGAAAAGGGGAAAAGATCAGGGCATCTCCTCTCACATTGCGGCCCAAAGGGTAACTTTTTTTTGTATTTTACTACGGTTGGTCTTTGGACCCGCTGCGACTTGCCCAGGTACAAAGGCCCGGAATTTGGAAAGGTGGGGTCGGTTTGGGGGATGGTGGAGGGGGTTTTTCCCTTTTCTCCACCTCTCCCACTGGATGGAACCCCCTTGCCCGAGGGCACTGACAGAGGGTTTTTAGGGGGAAAAATGTGGTTTTTTAATCTGCCCAGCACAGATGTTGTGATGCTGGCGTCTGAGGGGTGGCGGATTTTTTGCCTCCCAGGGGGAGTCACTTTGGTTTTGGAAGGGGGTGGGACCTGCTTTCCCCCAGGGACAGTTTTCCTTGCCAAATTCTTCGAAAAAAAAGTAAAGTTTCAGCTGACAGCAATGACCCATTGGGAACTGTTGGAACTTTCTTTAGGGCCCAAGCGTACGAAGAAGCGTCCGATGAGCCCCCAACCCGCTTTTCGGGCTTTCAAAAAGGGGATCTTTTTTTCTGTCTTAACCCTTTTATTTCAGATTCCCGAATCCCCCGAGGACAATTTGTGAAGAGGAGGATGGGCGCCACGCAGTTTGACAATTGCCGACTTACACGGCCCCTCTGGGGTTTCCTTGCAGCAAAAACCACACCCCCCCCTGCCCAAAAAGGGCTCGACATGGGCCCAAAATTTGGCATCGAACACCTCAAAGGGGGGCAAGTAAAAAAAACCCGGGGAAAAACAGGTAGCCACTTTGATGACCGGGGGCCACAGGGTTCAAAAATGCAGAAAAAAGGGTGTTGGTGGCCATCTTTCTGCACCCCTTTTTGATAGCCCCCTGCGCACCTCCGCAACCCGGGGTGCCCCCCGTTTGATTTTTTGCCCCTAAACCTGATAATTCCCTGCAGCGAATCAACCCTTTTGATGAATTTAATTGTTTGGGGGAGTTACCCTGATCTCCCTGCCACAATTTCGTTGCTTTCACAGGTTTGATTGCTTTTGTGACTTACATTTAATAAAAAGGAACCCTTTCAACCTCTTGATGCCCGGGGTCACCTGCTTAAAATTAAAGCCCTTTTGGATAGCAAAAGGGCTCAAAGCTGAAAGGGGGCGTTCTTTCTCCGTTCCCTTTCCCTAAAGAGCCAAAAACCCAAAAACCTGTCTTCTGTCGTACCTCCAACCGAACGCTGTCAAATCGAAATCCCCTGAAATAGGGGGTGCGCCTTCCCCTTTTTTTTGGGGGGGTGTTTTGAAAAAGCCATTTTTTTTTTAGTATATTTCATCCCCCCCCTTAACCCCCCCCCCTTTGGGGTAACAAAAGGGGCCCGGGGCCAAAAAACCATTCTTGCCCCTCCAGGGTTCGGGAAACAACGCAAGCAGAACAAAACCCCAAACCCCATCCCCCCCGATCGCTCAACTCCCGGGAACAGAGAGCTGAGCACTGCAGGTTTACTTGCCATGGGAAATGCCCCTTGACCCAACCCCAAAAGGGGCCATTAGACACCCGGCCCAAAATTACTCCGTTAAGAGGTCCGACAAAATGATGTGTTAGAGCCGGGGCCCCTCCCAAACACCAGGAACCTTCCCCCGCACAGGGTCCACCGCACGGAAACCGGGGGGATCAAAGGGACCCCAGAGAGAAAAGGTGTGGAAAAAAATTGAGGGGAACAAATAAAAAAAAGGGCCAAAATAAGGAGGCAGAAAACAAGAAAAGGAAAAGGCGGGTTTCTGTTAGTGGATCCTCACCCCTTTGCCTATCTGACATGGGAAGCCTACCAGGGGATCAACTCCTTACCACGTTCCAGGCCAAAAAGCTCTGCACCTCTCAGGGCCCAAAGCATGTGAAAAAAACGCCTTCTCCAAGATTTATCCCCCGCCCGCAAACCCAAGGGGTCAAGGACCCCGCAAACCCTCCGACCACACAAAAATCGCAACCCCCGAGGGTTTGAGTAGGGAAAAAATGAAAAGATTTTTACATTTTATATCAAAAGGGTGATGGGGTGAGAGATGAGATCCACATATCAACATCTAATGCATTAAGAAAGTGTTAGAGATAATGTAAAAATTTCATATGTGGATGAGTAAAAGTAAATTTTTTTCCCTTTTTTTAAACTCATTACTTGAAAGGGAAAAGTTCCCGAAAAACAGGAAAAAGTCAATTTTTCGCCTGCGCCCGGCGTGATCGCCGTAGTGCTGCGGGCGGGTACATCGTGCGGTGGTCTAAAATTGGGGCTCGAGCTTCTCCAAATTATTTGACAATTCGCTGAAATTTTGGGGGAGGTTTTGGGTTTGGACTAATATGTGTCGCTTTAAATTTTAACCTTTTAAATAGGACCCGCCCAAAACAAGACACAAGGTCAATTTTCCCTTAGGGCTTTGTGGAATGGGAATTTCAGTCACTTGATCATTTTTTTTTAAAACTGAAATGCATTCCCCCAAAAATAAACTTTAGAAAAAAAAAGATGCAAAGCATGACTATAATGATGATGACAGTATAATGTGGAGAGAGAGAGAGAGAGATTATTCTTTGTCGTATTGTTATACTTTCAACAATTTGCTCACTGTCAATGTCAGTAATGAAGCATCTGCATGACCTTAGCAACACAATTTTTATCGGGGAAAAAAATAAAATGAATATACAAAACTTTACTTAGTGCGTGTAATGCCTGGAATAATTGATGAGATGAGCGATTTTTTTTGCCTATTTAAGAGCAAGTAAATGAGAAAGTAACAGTGCCTGCATAACACATTTGGGCCTTCCTTTTCACTGCCTCTGTGAGAGGCTGGGGTCAGTAAGGCCAGATAGGGTAGCGGTAATGCAAACATTTGAGATGGCACCCACCTGCAGACAACCATCAGTGAAAGGTGATATACACCAGCCTCAAGTTTTCCCCCCACCCTTCTGACCCCTGTGACCTGCCGGTACGCATCAGCGAAAGGTGATATACACCAGCATAAAGTTTTCCCCCCACCCTTCTGACCCCTGTGACCTGCCGGTACGCATCAGCGTAAGGTGATACACACCTTACACGCACGCGTTTCCTCTGCTTTTCTCGCTTCCCCACTCTTCCTACAAGTTTCAGCGATAGGTGATACACAGCTGCACTGTACTTTCCCTCTCCACCCTGTGGAAGGTGCGGATCTCTGTGTATCAGCTGTCACTAACTTATTCGGGGACAAAGCTTTCATTTCTAGGGAGCGTGCCAGAAGAGTCACGGCCAAAACCTGTTGATTAACGGTTAATTACTACTTTAGCACTCAGCTGTTCTGCAAAAAAGTATCAGAGGCTGGCAGAGCAGATGTGTCTTTACCTATAAGGTAACTTTGGAAATAAAAACTTCATAATACCGTCTATCTGATAGTGTCAAACTTTCAAAAGCTATTTTCTCAGAAGTACCTCTGAGCGAGATAACACATCCTGGCCGGTAACCCTCGACATAGAGACGGGGGCATAACGAGATAAGATAAGATAATGTTGCTTATAGCCCAGCCGACCGCAAAGGGCCACATCAGGGCTGAGATAAGATAAGGTAATGTTGCTTATAGCCCAGCCGACCGCAAAGGGCCACATCAGGGCTGTCACCACGTTTAAAATCAACTCACCAGTCATTTAAAAAAAAAAAAAAAAAACAACACCTTTCACACATCTCGTTAAATGACATCGTCTACAAACGCACCAGAAACTTTGTTAAAAATCTTTCTTCCGTAAAATCTTAATCAGATGAAAAATGTTAATCTCTCTCAAAAACTCAAGGATCACATCAGGCGGGACATCCCTGAACAGGATCTTCATGGACTCCGCTGTAAAATGTTTGTGTCTCACATCGTGCAAGTCCCAACACTCTAAAAGAACATGTTTCATTGTGAGTGGCGCATGACATGGAATGCACCACGGAGCTTCTTCACTCTTTAAAAGGTAAGAATGGGTAAAATACGAATGGCCGGTGTGTAGCCGGCACAGAAACCGTTTCCTCTTTACGACCACCCGACGTAGATGGGAGGAAGTCCTTAAGGTTTGGATGGATCTGAAAGAGTTTGTTATTCGTCTGTGTGTTCCAATCCTCCTGCCAGAGGTCTCTCACATAATCGTTAATTTTGGGTTTCACATCTGAGCAGGGGATATAAGTGTTGGACAGTTTCTCTCTTGTGGCGTTCTGGAAGGTCAGAATCCATAATAGCACTGGGAGTATTTTTTCAACTAGAGTGTCCAAGGCTGCAAATATGGCAGGGGAACTTTGTGTTGTAAAAAGAAAATAGGCCATGTGGAATGCTCAGTTTTTGCCATTTTGATGTGGATATCAAATTATCCATGGGAAGTTCTATTTATTTTAATGCTGTGGAGAACTTACAGACAGTGTAGTTCGTTGCATAAAAATGGGAACAGGTGGAATGTATTTTATGGGACGTATGTCAGCTAAAGACTTTGTATTATTCAATTTATTGATATGGTTTATTTGAAGGAATAATTTCTTCATTCATGGTATGGATGTTCAATCCTACACTCGCCAAGATCGGTCGGATCATGAACAGAGGGTTGTTTGAAGACAAATGTGTGCTGTCAGCTAGAATTTTTGTTCCTAATATTATGTTGGAAAATGATGGACCAGAGGTGAAGAAATTTGGACTATGGTGTGAAGATGGTATATTAAGAATTATTTTTTACATCGCTATATTTACACACACGCAAACAAAACCCATTACACGTACACTTAGTACATATGCATGGTGGGCATGTTTTTGTACTTACACACATATACATGTATCCATGTCCTCATCTTTGCTCATACACAGGCACATAACCGCATGCTTGATTCTAACATTCATTCTGTACACTTTCTTAGTATACATGCACTCATGCATACAGCCATTCACCATGATATTTACATCCACACATTTGTATGTATTGATTTGCCACTTGTTTGGTCAAGTGTTTATTACATATGTGTATTGGGACACATAGACATTGTATTCCATTGTGTGTTTCAGGGGACCAATGTCTGGTCAGAGATCTTATTCTTTAAGTCAGAGTTCTACTCGTAGTTTCTTCTTCTTTAGCTCAGAGTTCATGTTAGATCTGAGTTCTCAACTAGTTTTCAAATCAGAGTTTTTCCAGTTCCAGTTAGTACCTACGTTGTTTTCCTACTTTTGATTCTAGTCAAGTACGTTAATAAAAAACAAGGACATTGTACTTCAAGGACTTGATCGTTTTCTTTGAATGACTGCAACACCAAACGGACCACCCCAAGCAGACCCAGCCTGACACGCATATCAAGCAATCAAGTAAGTGGGGAGCTACATCAGGGACAATGAAGTTGGCAATCTTTGTTGTACAGACATGGCCATTCTCCTTCTTGGACGGAAGCTTCCGTCCAAGAAGGAGAATGGCCATGTCTGTACAACAAAGATTGCCAACTTCATTGTCCCTGATGTAGCTCCCCACTTACTTGATTGCTTGATATGCGTGTCAGGCTGGGTCTGCTTGGGGTGGGTCCGTTTGGTGTTGCAGTCATTCAAAGAAAACGATCAAGTCCTTGAAGTACAATGTCCTTGTTTTTTATTAACGTACTTGACTAGAATCAAAAGTAGGAAAACAACGTAGGTACTAACTGGAACTGGAAAAACTCTGATTTGAAACTAGTTGAGAACTCAGATCTAACATGAACTCTGAGCTAAAGAAGAAGAAACTACGAGTAGAACTCTGACTTAAAGAATAAGATCTCTGACCAGACATTGGTCCCCTGAAAAGAAAAGACAAAGCATTATGGGCGAAATGCGGCTGATGGGGAAATTGCTTCCGGAAGTTCGAAATGCCAGTGATTTCAAATCCCTTACAGGTGAAGAACTACTGAACAGAAAGTATTACGATTTGCTGGAACAAGCCATTGAAAGTCTGGTGAGAAAAGAAATGGGATGGAACAGAAATCAGCTTTGAAATTGTCTGTAGGTTACATGTTGAAAAAACTGATTAAAATGATGAAAGGCCACTACATACAACTGAATGAAATAGCAAAGTCTGTCGAAGTGGACATACTTCTCAGCTGTTCTTGACAACAACTGGGAGTTTTTGTTTTTCAGTGCAGGACCTGAATCTGAGAGGCGAAGAAAGTCACTTCGAAAACCCAGTGAGATGCCGCTTGAAAAGGACATATGCATTGTTAGAAAGTACATACTGGAGAAAATGAAAGCTATGCTTGAAGAAGAATATAAAATGTATGACACTCATGACTTTGTAGAGTTGCGAATCTTAATTGTGTCAAGACTAACAATGTTCAATGCAAGGCGTGGTGGTGAACCACCCTGACTGACTTTGACTGAATGGCAAAAAGCAGAAAGCCCACGGGAATTTCCCCGGGGGAAATGGTTGAAAATTTTCGGACCCTCTCAAACAATTCTTGTCAAAAGAAAAAAATTACGTACCAGGCAGGGAAGAAAATAGATAATAGATAGTTTTAAAGGAAAGCCCTTTCCACTTTAAAGAGGGATATGAGCTTACACCGGGGTCATTACGTGACTGTCCGGGCGGGGGAAAAGGGTTTGCCGAAAACTTTCCCCTTTTTTGTTTTCCTTAAGACAAAATTTGGGGCAGTGAAAAAGCTGGTTCCGAAAGGTCAAATAAAGCATGAGAATGACAACCCTTTATTTGTTTCCCACACGGTGCCCAGGATCACGCACGGCTACAACGCTTAAAACCCTTTTTGGCTTTCTTGAAGGCAGTTGGAAAGGGGCCGAGTTACTCATAGCAGAAAAGTTTCGTCAAGGCGTAAAACAATTTTTGCTCTTAAAGCGCCCAAAAAGAGGGAATATTTTACAGACACAGGGGGGAATTCCGGGAGATGAATAAAATGTCTCCCCAGTCCCCCCCTTGCCATTATGGAAAGCAAAGTTGGGGGTTTTTGTTCGATTCCAAAAAGGAAAAGGCATTCCTAATTTTTTGGGGGCTAAACATCTGGGAAAAAAAAAATATGTTCACCCCCCCTTCACTTTTCCACCGCAACGCAAGAATGTGAAAGGGAAGGAATATCAAATGACGCGCACCAGACATTCCAGGGAACCCCACAAGTTATTTTTTTTTTCCCCCCTAAACCAAACCCACAGCAAAACCCAAAGCGTGCGGGGGGGTTCTGTCTTGGAACTTTGAAGGGGGGGACATTGTGTGTTCACACTTTGGGTTTTTAAGGGGGCAGAAGGGACAGGCTCAAAGGCTGTGAAAAGGGGTTTTCTATCAGTGGAACTCTGATCAACTGAAAATTGTGGTTAAACCCTTTTGAGCGTTTCAAAAGGCAGAAGGGACAGGCTCAAAAGGTGTCTGCCAACCAACGGCCCTTTTGGTTTTGACTTTGAGGGGGGGGGAAACATTAGTAAGATAAGTTTTTTGCCCCCGCCCACCGCAGAGGGCCCACAGGGCTGTCCCCGTTTAAATCAACTCCGTCATTTTAAAAAAAAAAAAAAAAAAAAAAAAAAAAAAAAAAAAAAAAAAAAAACTTTTCCCCTCTCGTTAAATGACATGTCTACAAACGAACCAGAAATTTTTTAAAAAAACCTCTTCCCTAAATCTCAAATCAGATGAAAATGTTAATTTTTTCCAAAAAACCCGGGTCACGTCAGGGGGGACTCCCTGAACAGGGTCTTATGGGCCCCCCGTAAATTTTGTGTCTCACATCGTACAATCCCACCCTCTAAAGAACATGTTTATTTTGGGGTGGTGCTGACAGGAAAGCCCACGGAGCTTTTTCACTCTTTTAAAATAAAGAATGGGGAAAATACAAAGGGGCCCTGTGACCGGCACGAAAAACCTTTCCTCTTTTCGACCACCCGACGTAGAGGGAGGGGTCTTTAAGGTTTTGGCGGTTTTGAAAGATTTTTATCGTCTTGTGTTCCAATCCTCCTGCCAGAGTCTCTCACATAATCGTTTAATTTTGGGTTTCACATCTGAGCAGGGGATATAAGTGTTGGACAGTTTCTCTCTTGTGGCGTTCTTGGCTAAACGATCAACCATTTCGTTCCCGCCGATGCCAACATGGCCAGGAACCCAAGCAAGAGTAATGTTGTAACCGTCCGCCTTCAACTTGCTAAAAAGTTCAAAAAAAATAAAAGTTCTGGATGCTGAAGGTTGCGGCCAGCTATGGCCTCCAAAGCTGACAGCGAATCCGACAGAACCAGAAAGTCCCTCCTCGAAGAATGGGAGATTATCTTCAAAGCCAGTACTAGAGCAGTAAGTTCAGCAGAATAGACAGAAGCATCTGAATGTATATGTTCCAACAATATCTGAGAAGGAGCCCCAGGGCAGTAGGCTGCACAGGCCACTCCATCCTCAGACTTGGAACCGTCAGTGAAAACTTTTTGATAGGATGGGAATTTGGAACAGAGCTCGGCATACAAAGCCTTGTACGCCAGAGAGCTGGTAGACTCCTTACGGAAAGCTGCGAGATAAAAACGAATCTCTGGTGTGAAAAAGGTCCATGGAGGTTGATCCGGAAACTTGGAAAAAATCGGAAACTACTCCCAGGTCTATACCTGCATTCCGCACGTGAGGCTGCATACGAAGCCCAAACGGCGAATACTTTTCGGGTTATTTTCAAACTTACTTTGGAACGGAGGGTCAAAAACACAGTCATAGGCAGGATTCTGTGGTTCTGAGAACAGTCGGATATAATAATTCAAGGACAGTTTCAGCCTGCGATTGGACAGTGAAGGTTCACCTGCCTCTGCGTACAGGCTGTACACAGGGTGTGGTGCGGAACGCTCCAAGACAGAGACGAAGCCCTTGATGGTGGATAGGGTCCAAGAGTTTGAGGTAGATGATCTTGCGGAGCCGTACACAGCACAACCGTAGTCCAGTTTAGAACGGACCAGGGCTCTGTAGAGGTGCAACAAAAGTTTTCTTATCAGCGCCCCAGTCGGTGTGTGCTACGACCCGCAGAATATTCAGTGCCTTTTGGCAAGCAGTTTGAGGTTTTTAATATGGCTGAGAAAGTTAAGTTTTTGGTCAAAAATGACTCCCAGAAATTTGGCCTCTTTAACAGCTGGAATGGGAGATTTCCCTACTTGAAGTTCCGGATCTGGAAAAAACTGACGGAAGTTATGGAAGTGAATACATTGGGTTTTTGTAGCAGAAAAGGTGATAACCGTTTTCATCCGCCCATCGATGGATTTTATCTACGCAAAGCTGGAGCCTGCGCTGGACACTCGGGTACAGGCTTCCAGTTGCGTAGACAGCAAAATCATCCACAAACAATGAGCAGTCTGAACCCTGCTGAACTGATTTCACAATGTTGTTGATTTTAATACTAAAGAGGGCAGGAGACAGTATGCTCCCCTGGGGAACACCCAACTCCTGCTCGTGGACATCAGAGAGAGTGGTGCCAACCCGGCCCTGAAACTGTCTTTCCCTGCCAAAAAATTTTGAATAAAAAGAGGAAGATGACCTCGAAAACCCAGATCGTGGAGATCATGAAGTATCCCCGACTTCCAGGTGGTATCGTAGGCCTTCTCCAAGTCAAAGAAAATTCCCACTGCATGCTGTCTGTTTAAAAAAGCGTTCCTAAGTGTAGAATTCCAGACGAATCAAATGGTCAACTGTACTCCGATGTTTGCGGAAACCACACTGTTCTTTCGCCAAAAGGCCATCGGTTTCGAGTTTCCACATGAGCCTAGCATTGACCATTTCTCCATCAGTTTACAGACACAGCTGGTCAAAGCTATTGACGGTAGTTAGATGGATTAGAAAGATCTTTTCCAGGTTTGGGGATGGGAATAATGAGGGCTGTCCGCCAAGAGGGTGGAAAGCAACCTGTAGTCCACACGTGGTTGTATACCTGTAACAGGATGTTCAGACCTTCTTGCGGAAGATGTTTCAATAGTTGATAATGTATGTCATCTATACCTGGAGAGGAATCGCTGCAAGAGAGTAAGGCAGATTTCAGCTCGTTTAATGTAAAAGGAAGATTGTAGTCTTCCATGTTGTCGGATGAAAAGTTGCAGGGAGATTTTTCTTTTAGGGCTTTCTGTTTGACAAAAGTGACTGATTTATTAGAAGAGGAGGAATTCTTTTCAATGGTTGAAGCAAGCAGATTAGCAACTGCTTTCTTCTCTGTTATTAAAGAATCTGAAAACTTGAGATGGTTCACAGTGGGACAGGTGTTCTTCCCTTGATTTTCTTAATGATGTTCCACACTTTTTCTTGGAAGTTTTTGATGTCAGCCTGGAGCAGAAGCTTCTCCAGGACCGACGTTTACTGATTTTAAAAGTGTGTCTAGATTTAGCACGGAGTTTTTGATGGGCTCGAGCGTTGGGACCCGAAGGTCGTTGGTACACCTGACGCTGAGCCCGTTTTCTAACTTTGGAAATTTGTTGGCAGTCTGAATCAAACCAGGGGGGTTTTGGCATTTGAAGTTTTTCGGAAGACCCTGGAATACAGGCTTTAGCACATTTGATCATAGTGTTAGTGAGAGATTCTGCTGGGTCTGGACTCTGGAAAAAAATCAGTGTCCTGGAATTCTTTTGAAATAGTGGCTGCAAATAGATCCCAGTTTGCTTTTTTATAATTGAGATGTTGAGAGACAGAGACGTGTTCAGTTAATACAGGTTGTAGAAGGACAGGGAAATGGTCACTTCCGTGCAGATCGTCATGGACAGACCACTCATAGTCCAGGACCAGCGAGGGGTCACAAACCGACAATCAAAACCCACGAAAGTGAACCTGTGGAAGAGTGGAGGTAAGTTGCAGATCCGTCGTTCAGACAACACAAATCCAAATCCGAAAGACATCCTCAATCAGCAGACCTCTGGATGACGAACCGGTACTACCCCAAAGAGGGTTGTGACCGTTAAAGTCCCCCAACAGCAAAAAAGGTCGAGGGAGTTCCTCTATCAGACTGAAAAGGTCCTGACGACAAACCGGGACAGAAGGTGAGAGATAAAGAGAACAGATTGTCACAGTCTTGTGGAGAGTGACTCTCGCAGCTACAGCCTGAAGGGAGGTAGACAGAGTGACAGGACTATACAACAAAGTTTTGTGTAGAGAAGGGCAACACCGCCCGACAGTCCCAGCGTGGATGGTTGTGCAGGTTTCGAAAGAATATTAAAGCCAAAAAGAGTAAAGGTCTTCTGGCTTTGAATTTGAGTTTCTTGAAGAGCCACGACGGAAGGTTTTAGAGACTAACAGAAGCTGCAGCTCCTCGAAGTTGAATTTAGACCACGGATATTCAATGGAATATTGTATTATCCATGGTGCAGAGGGCGAAAAGGAGAGGGATCAGGTCATCTCCTCCTCAACATCTGCTGCTAAAGCTGTAAATTTGTTGCTTATTTTCACTGGACTATCTGCAGACCTGCTGGCAGACTTGCCAACAGGTGAAGTAGGTCTGGGTTTGGGGGACGGTGGAGGTTTTTTCCTCAACTCCACCATCTCCACACTAGGTTGAACTCCCTTGCCCGCACGGGCACTGGACAGAGGAGTTCGAGGGAGGGGTGCTGGTTTTTTAATCTGCCCAGCAGCAGATGTTGTAGACTGCTGGGCAGTCTGAGGGGTGGCGGATTTTTTGCCTCCACCAGGGGCAGTCACTTTGGTTTGGAAGGTGGTGGACCTGCTTCCACCAGAGCTGACAGTTTTTTTCCTTGCAATGTCTTCGAAAACGTAAAATTATCAGTCTGACAGCAGACTGACCGAGTTGGAACTGTTGGAACTTTCTTTACGGCCGAAGCATACAAGAAGCTGTCGGCGACTGAATGCCCACAACCTGCTTGCGGGCTTCAAAAAAAGGAGATTTTCTTTTCTGTCTTAACCCTTGTATTGCAGATTCCTGAATCCACAGAGGACAATTCCGTGAAGAGGAGGGATGGTCGCCACCGCAGTTTGCACAATGTGCCGGATCTTTACACGGCCCATCATGGGTTGCCTTGCAGCAAATACCACACACCTCCTGCCCAGAACAACGGTCTCTGACATGGCCAAACTTCTGGCATCGGAGCACCTCAACGGGGACGGAACGTACAACAGAACCCGGACAATTAGGTAGCCGACTTTGATGACCGAGGCAGCACAGGGTTGCAGAATGTCAGAAAGAGGGTGTTGGTGGCCACTCTTTCTGCACCCTTCTTGACAGTCACCCTGCGTACCTCCGTCACACCCTGGGATGCCAGCTCCGTTTTGATCTCTGCCTCTGAAACACCTGATAATTCCCTGCAGCGAATCACTCCTTTTGATGAATTTAATTGTTTGTGGGAGTTACCCCGATCTCCCTGTCCACAAGTTTCGTTGCTTTCAGCAGCTGTTCAGATTGTTTTTGCGATTTGCACTGAATGAGAAACGAGCCGTTCCTCAACCTCTTGATGGACCGAGGGTCACCTGCTTATACCTTGAAAACCCTTTTGGATAGCAAAAGGGCTCAAAGCTGAAAGGGGTCTTTCTTGCTCAGTTCCTTCCATAACGAGCCAGGAAGCCCAAAAACCTGTCTTCTGTCTAACCTCCATATCCGAATCGCTGTCACTATCAAAATCCCCCGAAATTTGGGATGCTGCCTTCCTCTTTTTTGGGGGGATGATTTTGAAAAGCCATATTGAGTGAATTTGTGTTTCATCTCTCCCTTACCCACCCACCTTGGAGTCCAACTAAGGGGCCAGGGCCAAGAAACCAATGTCCCTTGACCCCTTCCAGGCTTCGGGAGAGATATACGACAAACAGAAACTACCAACCCTATCCCCCTGATCATGCTCAACTCCCGGGGACAGAGAGCTGAGCACTGCAGGGGTTAACTTGGCCAGTAGGGGAACTGTCCGTCTTGACCCACCCCAAGAAGGGGAGCCCATTAGTACACCCGGGCCAAAGTGTACTCCCTGTCTAGGAGAGGTCCGAGCCAAGTGATGTGTTGAGAGCGCTGGGGCCCTCTCAATCACCAGGATCTCATTCCCCTCCGACACAGGTCGCACCGCACGGCAAACGCGGCGGATCTTAAGGAGACCACAGAGAGAAAAGGAGTGTGGAAAAGAAGACTTGAAGGGGAGACGAAGATAGAAAAGGGCCAAATAAGGGAGGCAGAAAACAAGAAAAGGAGAAAGGGGGGTTACTCTTAGTCAGGATCCTCACCCTTAGCCTATCTGACATGGGAAGCCCTACCAGGGCATCAACTCCTTACACGTTACGCTTAGGCCAAACAGCATCTGCACCTCTCAGGCCTAGAAGCAGTATGAAAAAAACAGCCTATCTCCAAGTTTGATGCCCCCGCCAGCAGAGCCTAAGGGATCACTGGACCACGCAAACCCTCCGACCACGACAAGGTCGTAACCCCGGAGGGGGCGGAAACATTTTTGCAGGCAGGGACTTAGATGAACGAAGGAAATAACTCTTGTGAAAAATAAAGTTTTCAATGAAAGAAAAAAAAAAAAAAAAATTTGGGGAAGGCTTGGTAGCTGTGTTTGAAACTGACTAAAACCGACACTTCAAAACTTTTGAAAACGTTCAATTTATGACATTAAATGGAATATACAGTGGATGGAAATACAGTGCATCCGTAAGCCGAATGTATGGTCCAACACCGAATTGAACATATTTTTTAGCCCTCGGCCGAAGTTGCGTTGCAGCCTACGGCAGAATGACATTGCAGTCTCGGACCAAAAATACATTGCAGCCCTTGGCCGAATAGGCATTGTAGTCCTTGGCCATATTATAAGGCAGCCTTGGACTGAAAGTACACTGCAGTCCTCAGCGAAAAAATGACTTTGCAACTCTGAGTGGAATATACATTCAGTTGTGGACTACGCTCTAGATTTGTTCATACGTTGTATTGTATATTGAGCCCAAGGCTGCAAATTCATCTTTTAACTCAATGCTGCACTTTCATTTTTCGGTCCAAGGCTGCAATGTGAGGTTGGTGGCTGTCTGTAGCTGCATCTGTAGCCGTAGTCATGGGTTGCCACTGTAATTTCAGTCAAGGGCTGCAATGCAGATTTGATCGTAAGTTGCATTGCAGTTCAGAGGCATTATGAAAGTGTGTAAAGTTCAACCGATAGGATTTATCTGTTGCTAAGTTTGGTTTAAAAATCAACTGATAATATTTCGAGGGCTGACTGCTAGAAGTCAGTAACTCGATTTTTTTTTCGATTTTGAGATTTTATACTCTTCTGATAGATTTGGATTCTCCTCTTTCCGATGGCGATGTCAGATTTTCGTTTCTAGTAAAATTGATCGAGTTATTAATTAAAACCTAAATCAATTATCTTTTATCCCTGGTTCTTTTGAGAGCAAAAAGTACTTAAGTAAAGTTCCAGACTTATAGCTCGCTTTGTTCAGTGTGGGAGCTAAATGTACGTATCTTGCTATCATGATGTGCGGGTAAGATAAGATAATGTTGCTTATAGCCCAGCCGACCGCAAAGGGCCACATCAGGGCTGTCACCACGTTAAAATCAACTCACCAGTCATAAAAAAAAAAAAAAAAAAAAAAAAAAAAAAAAAAAAAAAAAAAAATTAAAAAAAAAAAAAAAAAAACCACTTTCATACATCTCATTAAATGACATCGTCTACAAACGCACCAGAAACTTTGTTAAAAATCTTTCTTCCGTAAAATCTTAAATCAGATGAAAAATATTAATCTCTCTCAAAAACTCAAGGATCACATCAGGCGGGACATCCCTGAACAGGATCTTCATGGACTCCGCTGTAAAATGTTTGTGTCTCACATCGTGCAAGTCCCAACACTCTAAAAGAAACATGTTTCATTGTGAGTGGCGCATGACATGGAATGCACCACGGAGCTTCTTCACTCTTTAAAAGGTAAGCATGGGTAAAATACGAATGGCCGGTGTGCAGCCGGCACAGAACCGTTTCCTCTTTACGACCTCCCGACGTGGATGGGAGGAAGTCCTTAAGGTTTGGACGGATCTGAAAGAGTTTGTTACTCGTCTGTGTGTTCCAATCCTCCTGCCAGAGGTCTCTCACATAATCGTTAATTTTGGGTTCACATCTGAGCAGGGGATATAAGTGTTGGACAATTTCTCTCTTGTGGCGTTCTTGGCTAAACGATCAACCATTTCGTTCCCGCCGATGCCAACATGACCAGGAACCCAAGCAAGAGTAATGTTGTAACCGTCCGCTTTCAACTTGCTAAAAAGTTCAAAGAAATGCAAAAGTTCTGGATGCTGAAGGTTGCGGCCAGCTATGGCTTCCAAAGCTGACAGCGAATCCGACAGAACCAGAAAGTCCCTCTTTGAAGAATGTGAGATTATCTTCAAAGCCAAAACCAGAGCAGTAAGTTCAGCAGAATAGACAGAAGCATCGAATGGATATGTTCCAACAGTATCTGAGAAGGAGCCCCAGGGCAGTAGGTTGCACAGGCCACTCCATCCTCAGACTTGGAACCGTCAGTGAAAACTGTTTGATAGGATGGGAATTTCGAACAGAGGTCAGCATACAATGCCTTGTACGCCAGAGAGCTGGTAGACTCTTTGCGAAAAGCTGCAAGATCGAAACGAATCTCTGGTGTGAAAAAGGTCCACGGAGGTTGATCCGGAAACTTGGAAAAATCGGAAACTACTCCCAGGTTAGACCTGCATTCCGCACGTGAGGCTGCATACGAAGACCAAACGGCGGAATACATTTCGGTTGTTTTCAAACTTACTTTGGAATGGAGGGTCAAAGACACAGTCATAGGCAGGATTCTGCGGTTCTGAGAACAGTCGGATATAATAATTTAAAGACAGTTTCAGCCTGCGGTTGGACAATGAAGGTTCGCCCGCCTCTGCGTACAGGCTGTACACAGGGGTGGTGCGGAACGCTCCAGACAGAGACGAAACCCTTGATGGTGGATAGGGTCCAAGAGTTTGAGGTAAGAGGGTCTTGCGGAGCCGTAGACAGCACAACCGTAGTCCAGTTTGGAACGGACCAAGGCTCTGTAGAGGTGCAGCAAAGTTTTCTTATCAGCGCCCCAGTCGGTGTGCGCTACGACCCGCAGAATATTCAGTGCTTTCTGGCAAGAGGTTTGAGGTTTTTGATGTGGCTGAGAAAGTTGAGTTTCTGGTCAAAAATGACTCCAGAAAATTTGGCCTCTTTAACAGCTGGAATGGGAGATTTCCCTACTTGAAGTTCAGGATCTGGGAAAAACTGACGGAAATTATGGATAGTGAATACACTGCGTCTTTGTTGGAGAAAAGGTGAAACCGTTTTCATCCGCCCATCGATGGATTTTATCTACGCAAAGCTGGAGCCTGCGCTGGACACTCGGGTACAGGCTTCCAGTTGCGTAGACAGCGAAATCATCCACAAACAATGAGCAGTCTGAACCCTGCTGAACTGATTGAACAATGTTGTTGATTTTAATACTAAAGAGGGCAGGAGACAGTATGCTCCCCTGGGAACACCCAACTCCTGCTCGGTCGGCTGGGCTATAAGCAACATTATCTTATCTTATCTGCTATCATGACTTATAGCAGTGACAGCAAAGCATTGCCTGGCAGAGTACTGCTAGAACTCGGATTCTCAACTTACTGAGTTATAGCAAACAAGTTTTCTTTAGAATCATCTCTTCCCACTGGCCAAAACATAGCAGGTGAAAGATACCGACTTGTAGCTGGTAGCGTCGGGGGTCTGCTAGTGTAAACTTGGTGTTGAGATATGTGCATCTGGCACTTGTCCGATTGGTACTATCAATTAAACACATCGGGCAGTAGGCAGCATTTCCAGCGTGGGAATGGCTCCTTAATTTGGTTCCCACGACTAGGGACGATTTCCTGGACACAGCAGTTTTCTTCCATTTTGCCATTTCATTTGAAGAAGCAACACATTTTCTCAGTCGGATTTTCCAGCCTTTGTTCTTCCCATTTTGCCATTTTCAATTGAAGAAGCAACACACTTTCCCAGTTGGATTTTCCAGCCATTTTTCATCACATTTCTCTCAAAAGGTAATGATGTTTTATTTTTCTGTCACTGTCCCTGTCTCAGTTTCTCTCCTCTCCCCCCCCCCCACCCCTCTCTCTCTCTCCCTCCCCCCCCCCTCTCTCCCCCCCCAAAAATAATTTTATCTCTGTGCATGTGTGTGTTCGTCTGTAATACAAGCGAAATTTACATAAGTTTACGATGTGTGTGTGTGGGGTTTTGTGTTGGGGTTTTTGTGTGTGTGTGTTGTTGTGTGTGTGAGGAGGGAGAGAGAGAGAGTTTTATTATTTGTAATTTCTCATGAGCTGAAAAAACTTTTTTTGTTTTTTTACAGCCGGGGTTTTGTAATGGGGGCAAGGAGTGAATACGCGGACGAGGCGTGCCCCCCATGGGGACAGGAGAGGAGGCGGCCATTGTTTTCTCTAACGTTTAGGAGATTTTAAAGTGGAGAGCCGCAAATTAATAAGCGAAAATGCGGGACAATGCACTTGATCAGCAAAACGTCGAGTTGGAAAGAGGCTAAAAAGCCAAAAAGAGACATTGGCCACCAAACCTCACTTGACAAAACCTTGGTCAAAGGGATCGTTGCGTTCCGACAAAGCTGATGGCAATTGCTTTTTAAACTGCAGTGACACACTCAAAGGCGTACAGCCATAAACTAGGGGCAAGCGTGTGATCTTCCCCTACGAGGCAGCTGTTATGCCATTTTGGGGGCTGAGGGGCTGCATGGACAAAAACGCTTACTGATGCCCTCGGGACCCCCTACTGAAGGCAGAGGTCCCAAGCATTTCTGATCTCTTGCCCCTGGCCTGGGAGAATGGACCAAAAAGGGAGTGGGGGTCTTCACAAGCGGGGGGGCCAAAACCCAATTGGAGCCGATAAAGCAGGGGAATTTACAAAACCAAATACATCTTGCCCCGTTTTTGCGACCCCCAACCAAATATCCTGCATGTTTATTTTCCGAGCCCCCAGACAGTCCAGCTATCTCAAGCGGTGTGAACAGAAGACACCTTCCGCACTTCAGAAGCCCTGCATCTCCCGGGTTCCCCAGCGCATTCCACCCCCAAAAAATAAAAAAGATAATGTTGCTTTTAGCCCAGCGACCGCAAAGGGCCACTCAGGGTTTTCACCCCTTAAAACAACTCACCTCATAAAAAAAAAAAAAAAAAAAAAAAAAAAAAAAAAAAAAAAAAACCACCAACTTTCACACATCTCGTTAAATGACATCGTCTACAAACACACAGAAACTTTGTAAAAATCTTTCTGCCGTTAAAATCTTAAATCAGATGAAAAATGTTAATCTCTCTCAAAAACTCAAGGATCACGTCAGGCGGGACATCCCTGAACAGGATCTTCATGGTAAGATAAGATAAGATAATGTTGCTTATAGCCCAGCCGACCGCAGAGGGCCACATCAGGGCTGTCACCGCGTTAAAATCAATCACCAGTCATTTAAAAAAAAAAAAAAAAAAAAAAAAAAAAAAACACTTTCACACATCTCGTTAAATGACATCGTCTACAAACGCACCAGAAACTTTGTTAAAAATCTTTCTTCCGTAAAATCTTAAATCAGATGAAAAATGTAATTTCTCTCAAAAACTTAAGGATCACGTCAGGCGGGACATCCTGAACAGGATCTTCATGGACTCCGCTGTAAAATGTTTGTGTCTCACATCGTGCAAGTCCCAACACTCTAAAAAAGATAAGATAAGATAATGTTGCTTATAGCCAGCCGACCGCAGAGGGCCACATCAGGGCTGTCACCACGTTAAAATCAACTCACCAGTCATTTAAAAAAAAAAAAAAAAAAAAACCTTTCACACATCTCGTTAAATGACATCGTTACAAACGAACCAGAAACTTTGTTAAAAATCCTTCTTCCGTAAAATCTCAAATCAGATGAAAAATGTTAATTTCTCGCAAAAACCCAAGGATCACTCAGGCGGGACATCCCTGAACAGGATCTTCATGGACTCCGCTGTAAAATGTTGTGTCTCACATCGTGCAAGTCCAACACTCTAAAAGAACATGATTTCATTGTGAGTGGTGCATGACATGGAATGCACCACGGAGCTTCTTCACTCTTTAAAAGGTAAGAATGGGTAAAATACGAATGGCCGGTGTGCAGCCGGCACAGAACCGTTTCCTCTTTACGACCACCCGACGTAGATGGGAGGAAGTCTTTAAGGTTTGGACGGACCTGAAGAGTTTGTTATTCGTCTGTGTGTTCCAATCCTCCTGCCAGAGGTCTCTCACATAATCGTTAATTTTGGGTTTCACATCTGAGCAGGGGATATAAGGTTGGACAGTTTCTCTCTGTGGCGTTCTTGGCTAAACGATCAACCATTTCGTTCCCGCCGATGCCAACAGGCCAGGAACCCAAGCAAGAGTAATGTTGTAACCGTCCCGCTTCAACTTGCTAAAAAGTTAAAAAAAAAAGTAAAAGTTCTGGTTTGCTGAAGTTGCGGCCAGCAGGGCCCTCCAAATACAGCGAACCCGACGAACCAAAAGTCCCCCCGAAGAATGGAATTATCTTCAAAGCCAGTATAGGAAAG